>CAWUFW010021412.1:0-121835 GCA_963921515.1 Calotriton arnoldi | reverse complement strand
GTGATGGACTATGTACTTGGTCTCCGCTCCCGGATGGCAGAGTACATGAAAAAGGCAACCAAAAACCTGGAGGCCAGCCAAGAATTGCAAAAAGCTTGGCATGACCAAAGAGCTGTGCTGACTGTATACCAGCCAGGACAGAAAGTGTGGGTGTTGGAGCCTGTGGCCCCAGCAGCCCTCCAGGACAAATGGAGTGGCCCCCATACAATAGTTGAACAGAAGGGAGGAAGTCACCTATCTGGTGAATCTTGGAACTCCCAGGAGCCCCCTAAGGGTGCTTCATGTCAACAGATTAAAGCCATATGTTGACAGGGCTGACATGGGCTTGCTCATGGCAACTGATGAGGACCAGGAGGAGGAGAGTGACCCTCTCCCTGACCTGCTCTCTCAGAACCCTGATGATGGGTCAGTAGATGGTGTTGCTTTGGCAAGCAGCCTCACTGACCATCAGCAAACTGAGTGCAGACAAGTTCTGCAACAGTTTAGACATATGTTTAGCCTGACCCCTAGTCAGACTACCTGGTGCACCCATGAGGTGGACACTGGGGACAGTCTGCCTGTCAAGAATAAAATCTACAGGCAACCTGACCATGTCAGGGACTGTATCAGGACTGAAGTCCAGAAAATGTTGGAGTTAGGCGTGATTGAGCCTTCAGATAGCCCTTGGGCTAGCCCAGTAGTCCTGGTACCCAAGCCTCATACCCAGGGTGGTAAGAAAGAAATGAGGTTTTGTGTAGACTACAGAGGCCTCAATGCAGTCACTAGGACTGATGCCTATCCCATACCAAGGGCAGATGAGCTGATTGATACTTTGGCCTCAGCCAAGTATCTAAGCACATTTGACCTAACAGCTGGCTACTGGCAAATCAGATTAGCTGATGATGCAAAAGCCAAAACAGCATTTTCGACCCCTGGTGGGATACTACCACTTTGTGGTGATGCCCTTTGGATTGAAAAATGCACCTGCCACTTTTCAGAGGTTGGTGAATAAAGTTCTGGCAGGGATGGAAACTTATTGCTCAGCTTATCTAGATGATATTGCTGTCTTTAGTTCCTCCTGGCAGGATCACCTGGTCCACCTCAGAAATGTTTTGGAGGCCCTGCAGAAAGCAGGCCTCACTATCAAGGCCACCAAGTGCCAGATAGGGCAGAGTCAGGTTGTTTACCTGGGCCACCTTGTAGGTGGAGGCCAGGTTCAGCCTTTGCAGAGCAAAATCCAAACCATACTGGAATGGGTTGCTCCAACCACCCAGACACAGGTGAGAGCCTTCTTAGGCCTGACTGGGTACTATAGGAGGTTTGTCAAGGGATATGGATCTATAGTGACCCCCTTGAATGATCTTACCTCTAAGAAAATGCCAAAAAGGTTCAGTGGACAGCTAGCTGTCAAAAGGCATTTGAAGACCTAAAGCAGGCCATGTGCACTGCCCCCATCTTACAGAGTCCAGACTACACCAAAAGTTCATTGTCCAAACAGATGCTTCTGAGCTGGGTGTGGGAGCTGTACTGTCTCAACTGAATGATGAAGGTCAAGACCAGCCAGTAGCTTTTATTAGCAGAAGGCTGACCCCTAGAGAGAAACGTTGGTCAGCTATAGAGAGGGAGGCCTTTACTGTGGTATGGGCCCTGAAGAAGCTGAGGCCATACTTGTTTGGTACTCACTTCATAGTTCAGACTGACCACAAGCCCTCCTATGGCTAAATCAGATGAAAGGTGAAAACCCAAAACTTTTGAGGTGGTCCATTTCCCTACAGGGGATGGACTATACAGTGGAACATAGGCCTGGGACCCAACATGCCAATGCAGATGGACTCTCAAGGTATTTCCACTTTGAACACGAAGACTCAACTGGTCAAGGTTAGTTTAGTGTCCCTACGTTTGGGGGGGTTGTGTAGGAGAGTAGGATCTGCCTCTTATGTTGCCCCCACTTTTTTTCTGATGTTAGCACTGGTTTCTGGCTATAGTCTGGCTGGGTCCCTGCCAATCAGGGCCCCAGCCTCTCTGTTCTCTCTAAACGACATGGAGTGCACTCTAGGTGCACTAGTGATTGGATACTGTGGTGCCTTATGAGTCCCTAGTATATGGTACCTTAGGTGCCAAGGGCATAGGTACTTCACAGGCCTCCCAGGGGCTGCAGCATGTGTTATGCCACCCCTGGGAAGCAGTCTAAATCTGACACCACAGGCCTGCTACTGCAGCCTGGGTGAGGTGGTGCTAGCACCCCTCACTGAGATATAGGTTACCTATATCTCTCCTGCACACACATATAAACCTATCAGTCACCCCTAAGGCAGGCCCTATCAATCCTGAGGGCAGGGTGCTTGGCTTCTATGTGAGGGGGTGCCTCTGCCTGAGCAGGGCCCCTCTGCAGCTCTCAGAGTCTATTCTCTGGTGCTGTTTGTGGATGCGGTTAAACCATATACTCTTAAGTGCATTATATCCTCGCGGTAAATGCTAACTTTGGAATGGCTGCATCAAAACATGTTGTGTTTGGTGTCAAACATCTTGGAATACTACCCCCCGCCAATCTTGGCGGCGGGGTAGCATTCCACCCTTCTAGAGGGATAAGACATGTACCTGCTGTGGAAACGCGGTAGAATCCTAAAGAGCCCTGGCATCACAAAATGGATGCCACCAGTCACAGACACTGGGCTGCCCTCCTGCTGATGACCGAAACTCGCAGTGGAGGAAGCCCAACAATAGGCATCCTGTCACAGGGAGGTGTAACCACCTTCCAGATGGGTTTAGTGTATTGGGGCTGGGTGGGTGCACTCTTAGAGTGCTTTGAAGTCCTGCACTGGGGGAGCAGAAGGCTCCTCTGTGCATATGCCAGTTCAAACCAGCTCAGGGGCTACCTGCCCCTGCTCTGGCGCGAACGGGACAAAGGGAAGTGGGTGTAGCCACCCCTCCCTTGACCCTCCCATAGGTGGGGTCATAGAGGCTAGTCCATCCCCTCTTTTTAGTATAAGAGGGGAACCTTGCCATTGCAAAGCAGATAACCCCTGGACGACGCTCTACAGAAGAATCCTGGTCCTTCGACGTTCCACTACCTTTGGAAGACAGAAGAATCTCCCTTGGAGTCAAGGAGTGACTCCCCTGCTTGGCAGGCACCAAAAACAACAACGACGGTCGCAAACTACGCCGCTCCCGCCGGAGTCCGAAGTCCCTGCAGCCCAAGAAGTGGATTTCCTGACCTCTCCCAGGCCATCGTGAGTCCCCAGCGAAGCTGAGGCAAGTGGACCCCACGAGTAACGAGGAACCGCGACCCCTGGGTACCGTGCACTATTGTCGAGTGCAACCCCTTCACAACGTTCTACGAACTTGTGCTTTGGACCACGTGTGGTCCCGACCTCCAGCAGGAATCCCTCCGAAGATCAGAGGCCTACACCGTCCCGAGTGACCATGGGCCCCTGTTGAGTGATTCCGCCCGAGGTGTCTTCGCGATCCCTTGCCCGCTGGCTTGTGGGTCCCCAGAAGACTTCTTAAAGAAACCAAAGGGCTCCCTGGTTGCTCCAGGCCTGCCCTGACTTACCCTCGCTGGGTGAGTTCCACAGACCTTGCTGGTCTGCGCCATCGACTTTTCTTCATCTCCCAGAGACTTGCGGCTGCCAAGGCTTGTTGGCTCCAATCGAGTTGCCGACACCGCAGTCAGCTGCAGACGTCGAGGGACACACCAAATCCAGCTCCTGGTCGTCGTCGACGCCTCCTGGACCACGTGGCTGAAGAGTCAAGGCACCCGCAACCGACCTGAATCACTCGACGACGGTGGGCATCCATCTTCCTTGCCCCGAGTCACTGCCAAGTGACTTTGAACACTGTCCCCTCTGCTTTCAGGTCATCCTTCTTCAGAATCCAGGCTTGGATTCCACCGGACACTTCTTCAGCTCCCGCAAGCAGCAAGTCTTCTTTGTTCGCCATTGAAAACGACGCCGCGACCCGACACCAAAGGACACCTGTGCACCCGGCTTCCCTGGGTGAGGTAACTCCAGCACTACGGTGCCCCTGTGGGTGTGGGCCCTAGAACGACTTACCCTGTAAGTGACTTGCTTGTAGGTTCTATAGAAGTATCCTAAAACTCTTTATTTCCAACCGCGACTTGCCCCATTGAAGTCAACGGCGATCCGCGCCTGTGTATCTACACTGCACGCGTCCCCCGTGGGTCCTTTACTTACCTGCCTTGGGTGGTTTCGTGAGGCCCCAGCACTTCTGAAGGCCCTAGGCCTTGTCTCCCTACAAGTCGTTGTCCCTAAGTCTCTTACTTAGTATATGGTCTGAGTACGCCCCTAGGGCCCCAGCCATATTTTGTGCTTAACTTATTGTGAAACGTTGATTTGTGCATATGTTTGTCTTCTAATCTCATAAAGAGATTAGTAGAGAGTTATTTAGAAATAAATACATATATATTTGATATATATACCTGTGTGGTGTCTTTTCATTTGGTGATTCAAGAGATTATATGGTAAAACAAGCTGCTTTACATTCCTCCGAGACTTAGCCTGAAGGCTGCTCTCCACAGCTACCACTAGGATAGCTTTCTTTAAAGGTTGTCTTAAACCTATCTACCATAAGAGTCGATTTGCCCTGGTGCAAGGTGTCCACTTTAATTAGTGAACAGCATATACCAGGCCAACTTCTCACAAGTGGTGTTTTTGTAGTGTAGGGGGTCATGTTTTAAGATGCAACGCTCCAATACCTGACCAGTCTGCACTACATAAAACTGCAAAAAACTAAAAATAAAAAGTGTTTTGCACACTTTTGTCATTGGGCTATATGTGGGCTACATCTGGGTAATATTTGTGCTACATTTGGGCTCTTTTTTTCTCTGGTGGCCATCTTGGAAGACTTCTTTGTTATGAAGTTTCCTAATTTCCTCATTTACTGCAGTCTCCTCAGTAGGAAATGCTTTCAGTTTTTACTTTGATTCCATCAAGAAGGCATTCAGATGTGTCTCACATTTGCCATAAATTCAGAATGTTAGCACTCTAGTTGCTCATTAGATCACTGTAGTAAAGCTACTGCTCACCAGGAGTTAACTGGAAGTCTGCTGCTGGTATTGAAAGTGATTGTTTCAGTCTGCATGTCAGAATTTTCTAATAAAATAGAAGAGGATTTGAGATCTCACTTAAAACATGCCCTAATTTTTCTTTCTGCAGCACTAACCATAATTTCTATTTCAAAAAGAACCCCTCATTTTGTTCCTTTTAAATTAAATGTTTTAAGTGTTACCGGTTTATTCCAATCAAGATGGCTTCAGGTGTGCCATACTTTTGTCATAAGTAAGGCTGTTAGCGCTCTAATTGTTCTTTAGAACACTCTGGGAAGCTGCAGTAGAACACAAAGGCATCAACTGGCAGGCTGCTCCTGTTGAAATATAACAGAAAGATATTTGAGATCACACTTGAAACATGTCCTAATTTTTCTTTCTACAGCACTAACCATAATTTCTATGACAAAATGAACCCCATCATTTTGTTCCTTTTTAAATTAAATGTTTTAAGTGTTACCAGTTTATTCCAATCAAGATGGCTTCAGGTGTGCCATACTTTTGTCATAAGTAAGGCTGTTGGCACTCTAGTTGTTCTTTAGAACACTCTGGGAAGCTGCAGTAGAACACAAAGGAATCAACTGACAGTCTCTGCCCTTGTTGGATGTACATGTTTTACTGAGAATGTCAGACTTCATTCTCACATGACTGAGAAAGATAATGTGAATTTACAGAAAATATGCTCTCATTTTAGCTTCTGGAGCACCTTCCAAAACTCTATGGGACAAGCATGTGAAAATAGTTTTCTCTCAAACATGATTCATGATATCCCAGCAGAAGGTTTTTCACAGGGTAAAATCACCTTAGAACACACCACAATTCCTGAAATTAGTATGGTACCATCAACAAATGAATTCTAATGTAACTAAAGTCTGTTATCACCCTTTATAGTTCTCCTTTTGGTAACCCTCAAAATCTTTGATTCACTACAATGCATTTCAATGGGGTACTATCATGTATATTGGTCCCAAGATGGCTGCCAGCAATTCCAGGATGAAGTGCTGACAGCCAATCAGATCTCACAATGACATGTGTGGTTAGGCTCCGCCCAGATATATATATATGTGATTTTACTTTTGATTTTCTCAGGAACGGATTTACACCATTTAACCAAAAGGCACGACTCTGAACCAAGGGCTAACTTTTTGACAAATTTGGTGTAATTCCGTTCAGCAGTTCGGGCTGTAGCTGCGACTAAAGGTTCCTATGGAAAATTGCATGGGGAAAACACGTTTTGGGACCCCCCTTTTTTCTCGGCCCCCGCTTGCCGAATCACCCCGAAACTTTCAAGATAGGAGCGGACCGGAGCGGGCCATAAGTTTTGAAAATTTCGCGAAGATTCGTCAACCGGCGCCAAAGTTATTGGGAATAGAATGTTGCGGATTTCCTATGGAAAATAGGTCCTAACTATAACTATCTACTGGCGACCGCCAGTAGATAATATATATATATATAGTTGTTTATATATATATATAAGTACCGGTGGATTAACATTAAAAATTTATTTTTGATCACAAGTGTGATCGCATGTGTTTGCCGCTGGCAAGAGTTCAGCTTTACAGAAAGCATTATCTTAATGCCATTTTCCCTATGGTTATGAGACTTTTGGTACATATCACCCAGGATGGTTGGTTGTTAGGTGCGGTACCTTTTTCAATAATATTATAAGGTGTTTTGAACTGGTTTTTCAGTTCTATTTCGCCATTACGTATACAGTGTATACTTGGCTGTATGCATCTGGTGCGCATGGTTGGTTATAAAAAAAAAAAAAAATTAAATGAGGAGGGAAAAAGGGAGGAAGAAAATAGAAAAAGGTTTCTAGGTAAGATGTGGTTGCTTCTCTTTCCACATTTCCCTTTTGGCGCCTCAAGGTATCCTTGGCTTGAGGTCCTGTTCAGATTGCCGGGCCATGGCTCTGAAGGCCTTGCAGGGACAAGCGTATGTAGTTCTTTGCAGCCCAGCAGGGGACATTAGCCAGCAAAATTTTGTACGTTGTCGGGACACTAGGAGCCTCTGGTGGATGATACCTGGCACATATATATATATATATAAATATATATATATATATATATTCACAGCAAAGCAATGCTCGCGCACAGCAACCGCCTCACCCGAGCCTCTTACGACGGCGTTCCACGGCAGGATGGCGAGTCCTCAACATCCAAAAATGCGCTGGTTGCAGATTGATCAAGGGGTTTCCCCGAAACGCGTAGAGTGTGTCAGACCATTAAATAAAGGAATTGCTGTGCAAAACATTGGGCCACGGTGTGCTGTTTTTCAATCTGCAACCAGCGCATTTTTGTATATATATATATATATATATATATATATATATATATATATTCACTGAAAAAACCATAGGTTTCAGGGGCGTTATAGTTAGTTGGACATTTCACTCGTACAAAACCATAGAAATTCCGCCGTTATAGTTAGTTCAGCTAACTATAACTCGTGCCCCGCAATGCACTGCTGATGACGTCACATATTACATCATTCATGACATGGTCAGTGACATCACTGATGACATCACTGATGACATCTCAAATGACATCACTGATGACATCATCCAGTGACTGTGTGTTTCTTTAAAGTTTAAATATGTATTATATATATGCCAAGGTGTATTGAAGAATGAGTGGGTGTATAAGTGTCTGGATGGAGGATTTAGTAGGTGCGTGACTGACTGTTTAAGTGAGTGATTACATGTGTCTTACTGAATGCATGGGTTAGTGACTAAACTGTGTGTATGTCTGTATCAGTCTGTCTGTTGCTGTATAAGCTGCTGCATGGGTTGGTCAGTAGCTACATGAGTGTCTATATGGGTTATCGATTGGTTGCCTGAGTATTTTTATGGGTGCCTGAGTGTGTGTGTGGGTGGGTGGGAGGTGTGTGACTCTGTGCATAGATGTTTGAGTGGTTGATTCACTGGGTGTATGGGTTCAAGAGTGCATGTGGAAACAGCTGTATGGGTGGGTGAGTGTGTGTATGGGTGTGTTGGTGAGTGAATGGATGTCTCAGTGGTACATGTCCAAGTAACTACATATATAAAAGGCAGTGTATGTGAGAGTTGGAGTATATAAATGACTATACGTGAGAGTCGGTGATTGTGAGAGTGGCTGTATGGATGAGTGTGTCCTTGTATCAGTGATTGTATAAGAGAGTAAGTATGCGTTTGTTTCTGTTTGAATAAGTGATGTGGTGTGTGTATAACTGTATAGGTCAGTAAATGGAAGTGTAATTGATTCTTTGCATGACTGACTAGGTGTGTGAGTAACTCTGGATAAGTGATGTGGTGTGTTAGTGTCTGTATAGGTGTATGAGTGCATATGATAGTGTTGTATTGATGAGTGACTGCATGTAAGAGTGATTGTATGGGTGAATGAGTGGATGTGTGTGTAGACCTAGGAATCAGTGAGTGCGTATGTAGTAACTGGTATTGGTGTGTCGATGGTTTCAAAAATGGTAGTCTGTATTTTACAGTGGGTGTATCAAAGGTTATATTAGAGTGTGAGGAGGTAAATCAGATTTTCACGTGGATGATGTCATCAGTGATGTCATTTGAGATGTTATCAGTGATGTCACTGACCATGTCATGAATGATGTAATATGTGACGTCATCAGCAGTGCATTGCGAGAGCGCGAGTTATAGTTAGCTGAACTAACTATAGCGGCGGAATTTCTATGGTTTTGTACGAGTGAAATGTCCAACTAACTATAACGTCCCTGAAACCTATGGTTTTTCAGTGAATTTCTAAGGTTTTTAAATGCTAATTTCTAACTATAACGTCCCTGAAACCTATGGTTTTTTCAGTGAATTTCAAAGGTTTTTTAAATGCTAATTTCGAACTATAACATAGCAGTCGCGTTTGCAGAGTGGTGGAGAAAGGTGAGCGTGGCCTTCAAACACCTTTTAGCAATCCCACTGTGTGGGATTTAGCGGAAGTAACAGGAGGGATAGTTAACCCCCAACGTCAACCTTGGGGGCCAACTACCCCTTTTATTACCTCCAGTAAGTCCCACACAACAGGATTAATAACTTATTATATCAGGCCCCACCCCCTCCCTGCAGCACTCTGCAAACGCAACCCCTGGCGTGTTCTAAGTTGGGGGATTAAGTCCCCTTGAATCCTGAGGGTCCCTGGGAGCCAACTAGGCCACCAGGTACCTCCATTAAGCGTCACTGAGCTGCGTTGCAGAGAGGTGTAAAAAGGAGCGTGGCCTCAGACCACCTCTCTGCAACGCAGCTCTGTGGCGCTTGCTGGAGGTACATGGTGGGCTAGTTGGCCCCCAGGGACCCTCAGGATTGAAGAGGACTTAATCCCCCAATTTACAACGCGCCAGGGGGCGCTTTAGCACACTTATTATGTCAGGCCCACCCCCTCCCTGCACCACTGTGCAAATGTGCCCCCTGGCGCATTGTAAGTTGGGGGATTAAGTCCCCTTTAATCCTGAGGGTCCCTGGGGACCAACTAGCCCACCAGGTACCTCCAGTAAGCGCATGGCCCCCCTCCTGGGCCACTTCTGGCCCCGGGGACCCCATACCCCGGAGCCAGCCCTTTGTGTTGGGGACCGTGGGGGGAGTCCCAATGCCCCCACGGTCCCGCCGGCTGCCCGCCTCCTGCGGGAGCCGGCATTGCTTTTGAGCAAGGGGAGCTGCTGACATGCAATCCTGCTTTGCTTCTTTGTAGCGAGAGCAGGTTTTCCTCTTTCTCTGTCAGTCAGTCAGTATCTCTCTCAGTCAGTCGGTATCTCTCTCAGTCAGTCTCTCTCTGTCAGTCAGTCTCTTAGTCAGTCAGTCTCTCTCTCAGTCAGCCAGTCTCTCTCTGTCAGTCAGTCTCTCTCTGTCAGTCAGTCTCTCTCTCTTAGTCAGTCAGTCTCTCTCTCTGTCAGTCACTCTCTCTCTCAGTCAGTCAGTCACTCTCTCAGTCAGTCAGTCTCTCGCTGTCTGTCAGTTTCTCTCTCTGTCAGTCAGTCTCTCTTTCTCAGTCAGTCTCTCTGTCAGTCAGTCTCTCTCAGTCAGTCAGTCTCTCCTCTCAGTCAGTCAGTCTCTCTCTCACTCAGTCAGTCTCTCTCACTCAGTCAGTCTCTCTCACTCAGTCAGTCTCTCTCAGTCAGTCAGTCTCTCTCTCAGTCAGTCAGTCTCTCTCTCAGTCAGTCAGTCTCTCTCTCAGTCAGTCAGTCTCTCTAAGTCAGTCAGTCTCTCTCAGTCAGTCAGTCTTTCTCTCAGTCAGTCAGTCTTTCTCAGTCAGTCAGTCTCTCTCAGTCAGTCAGTCTCTCTCTGTCAATCAGTCTCTCTCTCAGTCAGTCAGTCTCTCTCTGTC
Organism: Calotriton arnoldi; assembly: GCA_963921515.1. Lineage (NCBI taxonomy): Eukaryota > Metazoa > Chordata > Amphibia > Caudata > Salamandridae > Calotriton > Calotriton arnoldi. The sequence continues at coordinate 111,470 of CAWUFW010021412.1, read as the reverse complement.
AGTCAGTCTCTCTCTGTCAGTCAGTCTCTCTCTGTCAGTCAGTCTCTCTCTCTCTGTCAGTCAGTCTCTCTCTCTGTCAGTCACTCTCAGTCAGTCTCTCTCTGTCAGTCAGCCTCTCTCTGTCAGTCAGTCTCTCTCTCTCTGTCAGTCAGTCTCTCTCTCTGTCAGTCACTCTCAGTCAGTCTCTCTCTGTCAGTCAGTCTCTTGCTCAGTCAGTCAGTCTCTCTCTCTGTCAGTCAGTTTCTCTCTCTCTCTGTCAGTCTCTCTCAGTCAGTAGGTCTCTCTGAGTCAGTCAGTCGGTCTCTCTCTCTCTGTCAGTCTCTCTCTGCCAGTCAGTCTCTCTCTCTCTCAGTCAGTGTCTCTCTGTCAGTCAGTCTCTCTCTCAGTCAGTCTCTCTGTCAGTCAGTCAGCCTCTCTCTCTCTGTCAGTGTCTCTCAGTCAGTCAGTCTCTCTCTCAGTCAGTCAGTCTCTCTCTGTCAGTCAGTCTCTCTCTCTCTCTGTCAGTCTCTCTCTGTCAGTCAGTCTCTCTCTGTCAGTCAGTCTCTCTCTGTCAGTCTCTCTGTCAGTCTCTCTCTATCAGTCTCTCTCTCTCTCTCAGTCAGTCAGTCTCTCTCTCTCTGTCAGTCTCTCTCTGTCAGTCAGTCTCTCTCTCTCAGTCAGTGTCTCTCTGTCAGTCAGTCTCTCTCTCAGTCAGTCTCTCAGTCAGTCTCTCTCTCAGTCAGTCAGTCTCTCAGTTAGTCAGTCTCTCTCAGTTAGTCAGTCTCTCTCAGTCAGTCAGTCTCTCTCAGTCAGTCAGTCTCTCTCTCTGTCAGTCAGTCTCTCTCTCTGTCAGTCAGTTTCTCTCTCTCTGTCAGTCTCTCCCTCAGTCAGTCTCCCTCAGTCAGTCTCTCAGTCAGTCTCTCTCTGTCAGTCAGTCAGTCTCTCAGTCAGTCAGTCTTTCTCGGTCAGTCAGTCTCTCTGTCAGTCAGTCTCTCTCTCAGTCAGTCTCTCTCAGTCAGTCTCTCTCAGTCAGACTCTCTCAGTCAGTCAGTCTCTCTCTCTCCCTCTCTGTCAGTCTCTCTCTGTCAGTCTCTCTCTCTCAGTCAGTCTCTCTGTCAGTTAGTCTCTCTCTGTCAGTCAGTCTCTCTCTCAGTCAGTCAGTCAGTCTCTCTCTCAGTCTCTCTGTCTCTCTGTCAGTCAGTCTCTCTGTCAGTCAGTCTCTCTGTCAGTCAGTCTCTCTGAGTCAGCCAGTCAGTCTCTTAGTCAGTCAGTCTCTCTCTTTGTCAGTCGGTCTCTCTCTCAGTCAGTCTCTCTCTGTCAGGCAGTCTCTCTCTCTGTCAGGCAGTCTCTCTCAGTCAGTCAGTCCGTCTCTCTCTTAGTCAGTCTCTCTCTTAGTCAGTCTCTCTTAGTCAGTCAGTCTCTCTCAGTCAGTCAGTCTCTCTCTCTGTCAGTCAGTCTCTCTCTCAGTCAGTCAGTCTCTCTCTGTCAGGCAGTCTCTCTCTCTGTCAGGCAGTCCCTCTCTCAGTCAGTCAGTCTCTCTCTTAGTCAGTCTCTCTCCATCAGTCAGTCTCTCTTAGTCAGTCAGTCTCTCTTAGTCAGTCAGTCAGTCTCTCTCTCTGTCAGTCAGTCTCTCTCTGTCAGGCAGTCTCTCTCTCTGTCAGGCAGTCCCTCTCTCAGTCAGTCAGTCTCTCTCTTAGTCAGTCTCTCTCTTAGTCAGTCTCTCTCCATCAGTCAGTCTCTCTCAGTCAGTCAGTCTCTCTCAGTCAGTCAGTCTCTCTCTCATTCAGTCAGTCTCTCTCTCAGTCCGTCTCTCTCTCAGTCAGTCTCTCGTTCTCTGTCAGTCAGTGTGTCTCTCTCTCTCTGTCAGTCTCAGTCAGTCAGTCTCTCTGTCAGTCAGTCAGTCTCTCTCTCAGTCAGTCAGTCAGTCTCTCTGTCAGTCTCTGTTAGCCAGTCTCTCTCTGTCAGTCTCCCCCTAAGTCAGTCTCCCTCAGTCAGTCTCTCTCAGTCAGTCTCTCTGTCAACCTCTCTCTCTGTCAGTATCTCTCTCTCTCAGTCAGTCTCTCTCTGTCAGTCAGTCTCTCTCTCTCCCTATCAGTCTCAGTCAGTCTCTCAGTCAGTCAGTGTCTCTCAGTCAGTCTCTCGCTCAGTCAGTCTCTCTCTTTGTCAGTCAGTCTCTCTCTCAGTCAGTCTCTCTCTGTCAGGCAGTCTCTCTCTGTCAGGCAGTCTCTCTCTCTGTCAGGCAGTCTCTCTCTCAGTCAGTCTCTCTCTTAGTCAGTCTCTCTCCATCAGTCAGTCTCTCTTAGTCAGTCAGTCTCTCTCAGTCAGTCAGTCTCTCTCAGTCAGTCAGTCTCTCTCTCTGTCAGTCAGTCTCTCTCTCCAAGTCAGTCAGTCTCTCTCTGTCAGGCAGTCTCTCTCTCTGTCAGGCAGTCCCTCTCTCAGTCAGTCAGTCTTTCTCTTAGTCAGTCTCTCTCTTAGTCAGTCAGTCTCTCTTAGTCAGTCAGTCTCTCTCAGTCAGTCAGTCTCTCTCTCTGTCAGTCAGTCTCTCTCTCAGTCAGGCAGTCTCTCTCTGTCAGGCAGTCTTTCTCTCTGTCAGGCAGTCCCTCTCTCAGTCAGTCTCTCTCTCAGTCAGTCAGTGTCTCTCTCAGTCAGTCTCTCTCTTAGTCAGTCTCTCTCCATCAGTCAGTCTCTCTCAGTCAGTCATTCTCTCTCAGTCAGTCTCTCTCAGTCAGTCAGTCTCTCTCTCATTCAGTCAGTCTCTCTCTCAGTCCGTCTCTCTCTCAGTCAGTCTCTCGTTCTCTGTCAGTCAGTGTCTCTCTCTCTCTCTGTCAGTCTCAGTCAGTCAGTCTCTCTGTCAGTCAGTCAGTCAGTCTCTCTCTCAGTCAGTCTCTCTGTCAGTCTCTGTTAGCCAGTCTCTCTCTGTCAGTCTCCCTCAGTCAGTCTCCCTCAGTCAGTCTCCCTCAGTCAGTCTCCCTCAGTCAGTCTCTCTCAGTCAGTCTCTCTCAGTCAGTCAGTCTCTCTCAGTCAACCTCTCTCTCTGTCAGTATCTCTCTCTCTCAGTCAGTATCTCTCTCTCTCAATCAGTCTCTCAGTCAGTCAGTGTCTCTCAGTCAGTCTCTTGCTCAGTCAGTCTCTCGCTCAGTCAGTCTCTCTCAGTCAGTCACTCTCTGTCAGTCTCTCTCTCTGTCAGTCAGTCTCTCTCTCAGTCAGTCTCTCACAGTCAGTCAGTCTCTCTCTCTGTCAGTCTCTCTCTCTGTCAGTCAGTCTCTCTCTTAGTCAGTCTCTCTGTCAGTCAGTCTCTCTCAGTCAGTCTCTCTGTCAGTCAGTCTCTCTGTCAGTCAGTCTCTCTGTCAGTCAGTCTCTCTGTCAGTCAGTCTCTCTATCAGTCAGTCAGTCTCTCTGTCAGTCAGTCTCTCTCTCTCAGTCAGTCAGCCTCTCTGTCAGTCTCTCTCAGTCAGTCAGTCTCTCTCTACCTCAGTCAGTCAGTATCTCTCTCTCAGTCAGTCAGTCTCTCTCTCTCTGTCAGTCTCTCTCTCTCTGTCAGTCTCTCTCTGTCAGTCAGTCTCTCTCTGTCAGTCAGTCTCTCTCTGTCAGTCAGTCTCTCTGTCAGTCAGTCTCTCTCTCTTAGTCAGCCTCTCTCTCTCTGTCAGTCTCTCTCTCTCTGTCAGTCTCTCTCTTAGTCAGTCAGTCTCTCTGTTAGTCAGTCTCTCTCTGTCGTTCAGTCTCTCTCTCTCTCAGTCAGTCTCTCTCTCTCAGTCAGTCTCTCTCTGTCAGTCTCTCTCTGTCAGTCAGTCTCTCTCTGTCAGTCAGTCTCTCTCTCAGTCAGTCAGTCTCTCTCTCTGCAACATACCTTAGAAACATTGCCAATATCTCTAGCTAAACACTTATAAGGTCCCAACGGCCAGACCTATTGGCGATGCCAATGCTTGTTTTTTATTTTTTCTTCCGGATTCGCGCACCCAGCGCGAATACGGACGTTTCTTAAAATGTTTTTGGGCTGGGGGTCCTTGTGGGACCCCTGAGCAAGCCTAGGGGTCAGGGTGTTCCTACCCTGCCCCTTTTCTTGTTCTTCATCTTTGTTTAACTGTTTTCTTATGACTGGTTCAACCTAGTCCCAAGATGGCTGCCAGCATTTCCTGGATGAAGTGCTGACAGCCAATCAGATTTCACGATGACATGTGGTTAGGCTCCGCCCAGATATCGATATTTCTTTTTCATTTCTTTTTCCTTTAATATTTAAAAAAGTACTGAACGGATTTACACCATTTAACAAGAAGGACTCTTTCTAAACCAAGACCTACCTTTTTGCCAAATTTGATGTAATTCCGTTCAGCAGTTCGGGCTGTAGCTTTGTCTAAAGTTTCCTATGGAAAATAACATGGGGAAAACGCGTTTTGGGACCCCCCTTTTTTCTCGGCCCCTGCTTGGAAAATCACCCCGAAACTTTCAAGACAGGAGCTGACCGGAGCTGATCACTAGTTTTGATAATTTCGCGAAGATTCGTCAACCAGCGCCAAAGTTATTGGGAAAACAAAAAACGCTTTTCCTATGGAAACTAGGTCCTAACTATAACTACCTACTACAACTATAACTGCCTACTGGCAACTGCCAGTAGGTAATATATACATATATATATATATATATATATGTGTGTGTGTGTGCATATATAGGTTCTTATATATATTCATTTTTGTGGCGAGATTTTATTAGGCATTTTTATTAAATCTGTACCAGATTCAAAGCTGTTTAGTATAGTTTTCTTTTTTAAAAATCTTTACAATGTATGATGTAACCTTCGGGTAGTCCTCTGGTTCACGCAAATGTTCTTTATACCAGGGGAGGCATTATTGTTCTCCTTTCTTGGTGTACGGACTATGTCTTATGTATTGTATTGAGGTTCTCATCTTAGTGAAATGGGGATGAGTCCTTCTTTTTGGATTTTTCAGGACATTTCCTTGCTGACAATTCTTATTGATGTGAAGGATAGGAATTACAAGGCTTTTGTCTTGTTCTTGTCTCTTTTAGTTCTCGAGTCCTCTTTTCCCTTTGGGGATAGATGAAAGTATCTGATGGCTGTCAAATGGTTATTTGGGGTTTCCCCCCCACTTTTTTCCCCTTGGGACTCAATTGTTTTGGGCCTATAGGGTGGTTTATTATTTGTCTATTCTGTGTTAGTGATCATAGGTTCTATTAAGAGCCAGGCTCTTTTCCTACTATTCCTTTGTACATTTAGTCGGTTGTTGGCGTTGACCGGCTGATTCTCCTTGAGGACTGTCATGGGATTAGTGCGCAGACCCTCCTCCAGGGGGGTATAGCTGTGGTATTTAATTCAAAAGTTAAGGAATCTGCAGCTAGATGTCTCTATCAAATGTAAAAGTTACTTACCTTCGGTATATCTGGTATAGACACAGTCTAGCCGCAGATTCCTTAACGCCCTGCCCATCCTTCCCACTCTGTGAAAGACCTATGAGACAAAGGGTTAAACCCTGTTTCAATTCTGGTATGTATACCAGTGGTCACTATCTCACGTAATGGTGGCTCAACAAACATTTTGTTGTTATTTCATGGGGCTTATATTGGTTGGCCACACCTATCACATCTATTGGTGAGAGGTCTGTAGAGTGGAGGTTATTCCCCTTTTTAGGGATGTTTCTGCTTCAGGGCGCAGAGTTCCACATAGTCTAAACATCATTGATTAATGTGTTTCTTTTAACCTTAGATCTTTTGGATTGTATTGGCATACCATTTCATGTTGTTCGTGTTTGTTGTTTTTGAAAGATTTTGATCATTTTTGGGCACACTGTTTCCACAGTCAGTTTCTAGATTGGCTCCATGTTCCAGCACGGACGTTTTCACAGAAGAAACTGACATCTGTGCACCAGAGGGGACTTATATGGCTCCACTGACGTGATGACGGCAGTCGACGTCGTCACAGAGCCATACGACGCCATCCCCCAGCGTGCAGAGGTACTGCTGAAACATTTCCGGATCCAGACTGGCGCCTGGGGAGAATTCAAAAGTTAAGGAATCTGCGGCTAGTATGAGTCTCTACCAGATATTACGTTACCGAAGGTAAGTAACTTTTATAACACTCATAAACCTTTAGAAAACACTCACAATCACTGGATGATGTCATCAGTCATGTCATTAGAGATGTCATCACTGATGTCATGCTTGATGTCACTGACCATGTCATGAGTGACGTAATATGTGAGGTCATAAGCAGTGCATTGTGGGGGCATAAGTTATAGTTAGCTCAAGTAAGTAAAACTGCTGAATTTCTCTGGTTTTGTAGGAGTGAAATCTGAGCCTAACTATAACATCCCTGTAACCTTTTTTTTCATGAATTTCTGAGTTTTATTTAACTCTGTTATCTAACTATAACGTCCTTGTAACCTTTGTTTTTTTCAGTGAATTTCTAGTTTTTTTTTATGTTAAGTAAGATGCCCATTTCAACGCACAGTGGGGGGGGGAGGGTTGGACGAGGGGCTTGGCCTGGTATTGTGCTGCTCCTACCCAAGCTTGCTGCTCCTGCCCCCCTCCTCCTTGCCGTCCTGTCTCCAAGTTCATCACCCTGCTCCCTCATTACAGCCGTGTGTGGCCGTTGTTCTTCCACTGCCCTTCCCGCCTGCCCTAAACAGTTAGCTTACTGTCTATCCACCTCCTCCTTTCCCTCTGTTGTCTGGGTCCGTGCACCATCCCCTCCCTCCTGCCTTGCAGGGTCCGATGTGCTGCCACTGCCCTCCATTGAGCTTGATGTCCCTGCGCACTCTTCCTGCCTTCTGTTGCCCAATTCTATGCCCCATCATTGCCCTTCTGCTTAGCCTCTGTGCTTAGCTTGCTGCCCGTACTCACCTTCCCCCTGCCCTCCAATGTCTGTGTGCATGATCCTGCTCCCTGCTTTTTTGCCCACCATGTTCCTTGGACATGCCACTGCCCCTCCTATCAACTCTTGAGTGTTCTGTTGAGCTGCCACAGCCCCCTCCCACCTACCTAGCATGGTCATATGGCTGCTACCTGTCCCTGTCACCTCCCCCTGCCGGTCCAAGTTCCATGCCTCTATCCCCTCCCTGTTGTCCTCCTTGGACCATTTTGCTGCCACTCCCTTCTGCCCTCCATGCTCTGTTGTGCTGCAACTGCTGCTCCTGCCTGTCCTGTGTGGTATGTTGTGAAGTCCCTTCCCCTGCCCACTTTTTGTCTCTGTCCAGTCCCTACCCCTCCCTTCTGTCTTCCATTGTCCTTTGTGCATGCCCCTGCCCCCTCCCTCTTGCCCACCATGGCCATTGTGCTGCTGATGATCCTCCCACTTGCCATGCATGGTCTTCTGTGCTGCCACAGCCCCTTCCACCTGCCCCATGTAGTTAGATTGCTGCCCCTGAACCCCTCCCACCTTCCCTCTGTTGTCTGTGTGTATGCCATTATAGTCTCACTGTTGCCCTCCATGGTGTGTTGTACTTCCAGTGCCCATCCCGCCTGCCGTCCATGGTCAGCTTGCTCTCCTGCCCTTCCCCTATGCCCCCTGCCCTCTGTTTTCCATGTGCAAACACCTATCCCCTCCCGCCTGCCTTGTCTGGTCTGTTGTCGTGCCCTTGCCCCCTCCCTCCTGCCCTTCATGGTCCGTTATGCTGCAACTGTCCTACTTGTCTGTCCGGTATCGTCAGCTTGCTGCCCTTGCATCTTTCCCCTCTGCTCTCTGTTGTCCATGTGCATGGCCCTGTCCCCTCCCTATTGCTTTCCATGGTTCGTTGTACTGCACTGCCGTCTCGCTTGCCCTGTGTGTTGTATTGTGCTTCTGCAACCCCTGATGCCTGCCATGTAAGGTCAATTTGGTTCCCCTGCCCTTCTCCCTCCTGTCCTCTGTTAACCGTGTCCAAGTCCCTACTCCATTCCTCCGGCCCTCCATGATCCAATGTACCGTACTTGCTAACATTTTGATCATGGTAAAAGGGAGATATTGAAAAATAAACCCGGGAAATTGATTTTCCCCATTGACATTGTATTGAAAAAGAGGAGATTTTAGGCAGGAGACAGATAAAATAAAGCCCTAGTGGGCTTACAAACATCAGGAGTCTCCTACCTGAACCGGCTCTGTTGGCATGTATGGTTGTACTGCCTCGTCCTTCTGCCCTCAATGGTCTTTTATTTTGCCACAGTCTTTCTTGCCTGTCCTGCATTGTTGGTTTGTTGCCCCTGCCCCTGCCCTTCATGGTCCTTTGTGTTGCCACTGCCCCTCCCACCTGCCCAGCGTGGTCAACTTGTTGCCTCTGCACACTCCTCCATGAGAGGGAGGAGTTCTCAAATAGCGACAAAGCACTTTTAAATAATTTGCTATCTTTATTTTTTTTATTGATTATATGTAGGGCTCCCGGTTATATGGTATTTTTTTTTTTGACATGTCCGTCTGTATTTATCCATATTTATGTTTTGCTCATTTTTTCTGTATTTATCCATTTTCATATTGTGTATTTTGTATAAATGAATCTGTAGTGGGCATTTTTCCACATTTATTTAACTGATAAATGTTTACTCGCAATTGCATGTCCAAAAGGTTTCAGCAGTATATAGTGCAATAGCGCTATCTGAAAACACTTGCATTGTAGAGTAGCATAAATAATTGTAGATCTGCACTTAATTAAGCCTAATTAGGAAATCTGCTGTCTTTTTCATCTCCCCTACCTCTCAATCTGTGCACCTACAGACCTGGCACTCATGATTGACAGTAGAAAAAATCATCTAAAGAAGGCCTATTTTCCGTATTTTTCTGTATTAAAAAAATTATTTTTAAATACAGAAAAATACGGAAAATAGGCCTCCTGGATGACAGACAGAAAAAATAGGTAGTTTTCTGTCTGTATTTATCTGTAAAAAATCAGTAAAAACGGAAAACTGGGAGTCCTAATTATATGTCACACTTAAGGTAGAGGATGTGGCGTTATGGCTAGAGCTGCAGAGTTTCGGCGTCAACTCTGAATGTGCCCTTGTATAATATAACTGATGCTTATGTAAAGCACACCAATACCTTCGGGTCAAGTCAGCGCTATATAAAACTTAAAAAAAAAAAAAGAATTTAGGGCCTCATTGCGGCGTCGGGCACACCGCCACTGACAGGCCGTCGGTGGCGGTCCGCCCGATATCCAGGGCACTGGCCTGACTGCCGCATTACGATGCAGGCGGTCGGACAGCAGAGGTTGGGGGAAAGACCGCCGCCTCCGACAAGATCCATGATTCCATCAGGGCGTGGTCGTAATCCTATCCCTACAATGAAGGCGGTGCCTGTGCAGGCACGCCGTAGGGATTAGGATGTTCCTTTCTGGCAGCCGAAATGTGACTTTGGGGGCCCCTCACTGGACCTCGGTGGGCCACTACAAAGTGACCCTGGGGCACATGTAGTGTCCCCCCACACATCCATGCACCGTGTGCCAGGCACTACATGGTGCCTGGCACACGGTGCATGGGTGTGCAGAATGTGCTTTTTTTTCACTGCGGCTTGTGCTGCGGACCTTTTCCTGGGCCACAGCACAAGCCGCAGTGAAAAAAGCATTTTCTGACCGCCACGACAGCGGTCATATTGCTATTGGGCTGATGGGACCGCCAAGTCATTGTCGGACGGTCTCCTGCCCGACGCGATGGTGGTCCGACCGACCGCCATCGTAATTTGTTTTGCACACTTCTGTCATTGGGCTATACTTGGGCTACATTTGGGTGATATTTGTACTCTTTTTTCTCTGGTGGCCATCTTGGGAGACTTATTTGTTATGAGGCTCTCTAATTTCCTCACTTACTGCAGTATCCTCAGTAGAACATGGTTTCAGTTTTCCACTTCAATTCCATCAAGATGACGTTCAGATGGCAGTCAGCTGCTGGCAGTGTTGCCAAATTGGGCTATTTCCCGCACAAATGGGCAATATTTTTACCATTTGTGCGGGGAAAAACTCAATTTGCGGGTGCTTGTTTTTTATCTTATATTTGCCCTTTGTGCAAATTTTTTAAGGCTGTGGGGGTGCCCAGTGATATTATTAAAACTAGTATTAAATTGTCGCATTGTGTCAGCAGTGCACTCACTTGTGCATTAATTTAGACTGACTCGAGTTCAGTCCGACACGGTCACAGAGTAGAGGAAACAGGAATTATCTGCGCAAGGCACTGTACAGGGTGCCGTCCCCGTTCTTTGACTTCCCAGGCAACAGGTAAACTAGCTGCCACCATTTACCTCAAGTTGGCACAGGTGAGCCTCCCTAAGACTGCTTGTTCAGAACCAGTGATGCTGTATTAAATTAGGCTCTGAGTGTTTTCTGCAAAATGTTGCTCTGTGCGGCAAGCAGTTATGCAGACTGTTACATTTTACATGTTGCTGTTCATGTGGCATGGGGAGTCGACATGATAGAGATTTGGCCTAACGGCCAGAGCTGCTGCCTTTTAGGCAAAGCGCTTAATAGAACTTCGAGTTCTCCTTATGTAAAAAGACAACTGCAAAAAAATGTGTTATTTCCCCAAATGTTTTCCTGTAGCTTTGTTTTGCTTGCAAATGGGAGCCTTGTAGAGCACTTACTGCAGGGCATGATTAACAGCTCTAGAGTTGAAGCTGAAACTAAATGCAGTGTGAGTTTCTCCCTGTCACTGTCATAAAGGTGTTAAGACTGCATGCTCATCTACTCCTTGGCCTCACTGGAGATATGGTTATTTAAATGCCAATTTAAATTTTCCATATATGGTTTCATAGTTTACATTTTCATGCAACATTCTAAGTGTGGTGGATTTTTGTGATGGGGCATGATAGACTTTTGAAGTTATGGCTGAAAAGTCTGTGTGTTTTTTCAAAATGCCTGTCACTGTCAAAAAGGTTTTCCAACTACATGCCCATCTAATCCTTGCCTTGGCATCTCTGCACTACACAAAGAGCAATCGCCAATTAAAATTTCCCCATACATTTCTGAAGTTTTCTTTTTCATGTAACATGCCAGTCCGGCAGACTATACTGCATAACTAAATGCTGTGTGATAAATGTGTTTAAACAATGTGCTGATTTAATTTCTGAACTCTTTGGATAGCTAGTAGAGAGATGGTCAAATGGGAAAGCGTGGGAAGGAAAAGAAGATGCAGCAGGGTGTGCGACTGAGCAGCTCAAAATACTTCATATGCCGACAGATATGTCCAGTTGAAAGTTATTGTGGTTATTAGGTAGTGCATGGCCCATATGAGAGGCATTTGTCTCAGGAAAGGAGCTATAAATGGATCACAGTAGCGTGCAAGGAAGGCAGCTCATAAGCTTTCTCTCACCAAGGTCACTGGAAGCATTCACTGGCCCCTTCTTGCTCCATACCATTCCAGGTCACTTCATAGCCCACCACATCATTCACTACCAGCGCTCTTTTTTGCAGACTTTAACCTATGCTCACTCCCCCAGTCCCTGTTCGTCTCCTGGGCCTCATGCCCAGCTTCCCAAAGTACTCCCCTCTTGAAGACTTTTTCCCTACTCCTCTTTCTTCTCCATTCTAGTAACCCTCAGTCCCGGCCACCCTCCTGGAGACCTTGTGCCCTGCTTCCTCCAGTATGTGCTCCTTCAGCTGGCACTGAGTCTTGCTAAATATTGGTGTTGTTGGAAGCCTCTGAGCCATGGCACTAGAGGAGTTGCTGCAGCTGAGTTGTTCAGCCACTGATCCCTGCTACACAAACTCCAGACCATCCAGAACACCGAAGCCAGACTCGTCCTCGGAACCCCACGACATGAGCATATGACCCAGCACCTGCGAGACCTTCACTGGCTCCCCGTCGAGAAGAGAGTAACCTTCAAGCTACTCACCCACGCCTACAAATCCCCCCACAACATCGGACCCATATAATTCAACGAAAGAGTCTCTTTCCACGTACCCAAAAGAAACATCCGCTCAGCCGACCTGGCCCTAGCAGAGACCCCGCGCATCCGCGGAACCAGAGCAGGTGGTAGAGCCTTCGCCTACGCCGTGGCCAAGGCATGGAACGAGCTCCCAGTCAACATCAGATGCTCCCCTACCCTGCACACCTTCAGGAAGAGCCTCAAGACCTGGCTTTTCCGCTGATCCAGAGCTGACCCCCCTCCCCCCCCAGCGCCTTGAGACCCTCACGGGTGAGTAGCGCGCTCTAAAAGCCCCTGATTGATTGATTGATTGATGGCAGAGAGAACAGCTAAGGAGGGAGCTCAGCAACTTTGTGAACTCCTGCAATCAGGGGCTGGAAAGCATATAGGCTAGATTTGGATGGAGACCGGGAACCGGCAAATGACAGGTACTGGAGGTATGGACCCGAGACATATGTAGACTAGCACAACGGTCCGCCTTATTAACATTAGCCTTCTCTGCCACGAATATCACTCTCCCTCTGGGGCACTGGTGCCCACATCCCCTTGCTCTTCAGACCCTGCCCTTCTATTCCATTTTGTCTTTGGGGCACTTTCACCCTGGCAGCCCCTTTGCCTCCTTGTGTCCTTCGCACCCTCCTTCCTTGTGGTGTCTCTGGCATTATGGGAGGAACAGAGAGATGCAGCTGGAACAACCGGGAGAGAGGCACAGTAGATGAAAGGGTCAGGCCTCACTTGAGGTACTGCTTCCCCTCTACAGTCACAGGAGAAAGAAAACCCAGTCTGTCACTAAGATTCAAATAACTGACCACGTTCTTTCTCCTCTCTAACACCACAGCACTCCTAATACCCTCACCAGTGATCCTTCTCATTGTCCAATCTTGGAAATGAAATGAAATGAAATTAAATGAAATTTGTACTTGTAAAGCGCACTTATACCCCCAAAGGGGTGTCCTGGCGCTGTACGCATACCGCTGTGGAACCCTTCCTGGCTTTTCCCTGTGAAATGTCCACTCCTGGGCACCCCCAGGGTGAAGCCAGGCATCCCAGCGCTGTTGGGGCCGTTGTGGAGATTAAGCAAGCTATTGCCCAGAGTTGCAGAGTGGGACCCATGATTAGAATAGGCACCGAGGCGAGAATTATCAGGTCCGAGGAAATTGAGCCCAAGACCCGCCGAGGCGGGAATTGAACCCTGGTCCCGGGCCAGATCTCTGCATCAGGGTCTGCCGCTCTAACCATTGAGCCACACTTCTCCACCTCATGCCCTGCCCTGCACCCTTTTGCCTACATTCACTAACCCAAATAGCAGTACCCATATGGTGTATGTAGACCGGACCTTGAAATTTCCCTGGCTCTCACTAACCTTGTGGAAGCTCGACTTGGGTGGTGTTTGAGTGGTTGCATACTTCAGCCTCATTCCTCTGAAACAAATGTGCCCTTCACCATTAGGATGAGGCAGGATTAGTGGGTGAGGGCTATGGTCACCAATCCATAACTTGGAGCAGCTACTCCCTTTCCCTCTATGCTAAATTAAGATGCAGCTTTGAAGAAGTTCTCCTGCCCCCTTCTCCCACATCAGAAACATGGAAGCAATACTGTGCATGTGCAGTCGGGCATGGAGCACAGCCAGTTATTTCTGCATTCCTATTGGCAAGGTGAGACCAAGGCTGTAGGGCGTTCAAGGGCAAAAGACTGATGAGAAATGGTGGGAGGGCAGGTAGCAGTCAAAACGCATAAAAAAATTAGAGAAGCTATGATCCAGAGTACAATGAGGGTGGGGGGTCAGTGAGTGTGGGTGAGGTTTGACTCGTGGCCTCACAGAACAACATATATTTAATTTTGTTGCCAATTCACCTACATTTACCGGTGTTTAAAACATGAATCTGAAAGAGACTATTAGATATGGATTTCTCACCTTAGAATTACCCCGAGGCGTCAGACTGGATCCGGAGATTTTTTTTCTTCAGCAGTACCCCTGCGCGTCGATAGGTGGCGTTTGTCAACTCCGCGTTCGTTGTTGGTGTCGTGGTCGCTGGGATGATGTCGTGGTATCTACTTAGACGCCACCCTCGCGCTCTGACGTCAGTTCTTTCTTTTTCCGCGCCAGCCAGCACAAATCCGAAGAGAGCGGTACCTCAAGACAATTTTTTTTCTATCTTTTTGTGACTTTTCGTCAACATCTTTTCGAGTCGTTTGACTCCTGGTGCACATAGGGATGTCGCAAATTGATGTCGGTTAGGGACCCGCACCTCGTGTGCCTTTGGTGTTTGGAGCGCGACCGTGACCCGAAGTCGTGCTCCGACTGCCGGGCCATGAACCCGAAGTCTTTGCAGAAGCGGTCCCGAAAGCTTCTTGAGGCCGGGCAGTGCGCTCCGCGCCGCTCGAGGTCCCGGTCAAGAGGGAGGTCGCGGGACCAATCGCGGAGCCATCACCACCACTCATCGTCGAAGTCTTCGTCTTTGGGTAAGTCGAAGCACAAAAAGAAGGCGAAGAAGCATTGTCGCTCTTTGCGTTCTCCCAGTCCGTCGGCCGACGTGACGCGGGTTGCGGAAGGTAGTCGTCCGCCTCCGCCTGCGGAGCCTGTTGGGTCGACATTCAAGCCTCCCTCCCTTTCCGGGAGGCGGGGCGACCCCTGCCCAACTTCGTAGTTTTCACGAAGCCCTCCACTCGATCTTTGTGCAACCCGACTCTGCTGGCGCGCCTTCGGGCCCCGCAGACTTGGCTGGGGGCTCTAGGCCTTCGATGCCGGCAGCTTCGGCGCCGCAGGGCCCCCAGGGATCCAGCCCTGGATCCGGATCGGCACCGGTCGACCTCGTGACACCTCCTCTGGCGCCGAATCCAGTGGCGACACCTCTGCCCCCTCCGATGCCGGTTGTGTCCCCAGCCAACGTCGACCCCAGCCTCCCCCTCGATGTGGACACGGAGCCGGGCCGGCGTCGACCAATGTCGGGACCTGCGCCGACCGGTACTTTTGTACCACTGTTCTCCCCTGGTGTTCCCTATCACCCTGAATGGCTACCAGAGGAGGGTGAGGAGGACTGGGAGGGGTCTGTGGACCCTCTGGCAGACCAGTTAGAAGAACCGGACTGGAGAGAGGAGTTGGGTGAGGCCAGTGGTCTGGACAGCTCCCCAAACCTTGGCATGCTATCTCCCCCTACCGTGGCTTCGGAGGAGGGTGCATCATACGCAGTGGTGTTGCGTAGGGCGGCGGAGACCTTAAACCTTGAGCTTCCTATGGTGGCGGACAGGACTAACCTCCTGACCGAGGTGCTTCAACCAGCAGCGGCCTTACCCCACCCCTGAGAGCTTGGTGGTCCAAGCCTTGACTTCCAAGGGCGCTTCCCTACCGCTCCACCTGATAGGGAATCCAAGAAGCTGGACCACCTTGGGTAGAAAATGTTTTCTTCCTCCAGCTTAGGACTGCGGTCGGTAAACACTGCATGTCTCTTGGGCCGTTACTCCCACTCTGTGTGGGACATGGTCGTGCAGGTGCTGCCTCAGTGCCCGGAGGAGGCCCGGGCCGTGCTCTCTCTTGCAGTTGCCGAAGGGAGAGACGCAGCAAAGTTCGCCATATGTTGTGGGCTGGACCCGCCGACTCGCTGGGCACGACAATTTCAACGTCAGTAGCCCTGAGACGCTACATCTGGCTGAGGTCCACTGGCTTTTCGGGTGATGTCCAAGCTACGCTTTTGGACATGCCCTTTGATGGCCTTCGCTTGTTTGGTGACAAAGCAGACAACGCGCTCGAGCGCTTTATGGACTCCAGGGCTACGGCCAGGTCCTTGGCCCTCGCTTCTACCTCTCGCCCCCGCAGTCTGCTTTTCGCCCCTTTCGTGGCTACGGAAGGGGTGCCCCGCCACGTTCTGTCCAGAGCCACAGGCCTGCGCAAGCCTTCCAGCCTCTGGGCGGCGGGGAGGTGGGACCCACCGTCTTGGGATCTGGGGGCCAGCGGGCGGACCAGTCCACCAGCGCCCCCTCTGCAGCAGCCTCCAAGCCCTCCTAGTCCGACCTTTCAGGTCCACCATTCGCCAGAGGGCGGCAGGATCCACCATCACCTCCCCCACTGGCTCAACATCACGTCGGACAGGTGGGTTTTGCAGATAGTCCGAAGGGGCTACTCCCTCCCCTTCGAGACTAACCCTCCATCCATGCCACCTCAATTCCATCGCATGTTGGAGGATCACTTGGCCCTTCTCCAACAGGAAGTTACGTCTCTCTTGGCCAAGAGAGCCATCAAGCGAGTTCCTGCCCCAGAAGTAGGTTGTGGTTCTTATTCCCACTACTTTCTGGTGCCCAAGAAGGACAAGGGCCTGCATCCTATCTTGGATCTCAGGAACGTCAACCGCTTCCTCCGGAAGAAGAAGTTCAAAATGTTGACACAGGCTCAGGTCCTGTCTGCCCTCGACCCTGGAGACTGGATGGTAGCTTTGGACTTGCAGGACACTTATTTTCACATCCCCGTCCTGCCGGCCCATTGTGTTACCCACGGTTCACGGTAGGCCACGAGCACTTTCAGCTTACCGTGCTCCCAATGGCCTTACCAGCGCACCTCGGGTGTTCACGAAGGTGATGGCGGTGGTCGCAGCTCATCTGCGCAGATCAGGGGTTCCAGTCTTCCCCTATCTCGACATCTGGCTGTTGAAGGCGGGCTCGCCCCAGGCTGTTGTTTCCCACCTCCAAACTACGGCCGACCTTGTGTGCCGAAGTCACACCTGATTCGCTCTCAGAAGCTCCTTTTCATCGGAGTGGGTCTGGACACAGCGCACTTTCAGGCCTATCCTCCCGAGCAGCAAGTTCGGGATATTCGGGCTATGATTCCAA
This sequence comes from Calotriton arnoldi, assembly GCA_963921515.1. Classification (NCBI taxonomy): domain Eukaryota; kingdom Metazoa; phylum Chordata; class Amphibia; order Caudata; family Salamandridae; genus Calotriton; species Calotriton arnoldi. Next base: position 94,840 of record CAWUFW010021412.1, on the reverse strand, counting down.
TCTTTCAGCCTCTATACCGGGTTTTGGTCAGACTGACCCTGAGGCTACTGGGCCTCATGGCCTCCTGCATCCTGCTGGTGGACTATGCCAGGTGGCAGATGCGGGCTCTGCAGTGGGACCTGAAGTTCCAGTGGGCACAGCATCAGGGGAATCTTTCCGATTGCGTCCATATCTCGGAGGGCACTGCACACCAATTGCAGTGGTGGCTAACGAACCAGGATTGGGTCAACGGCAGGTCCCTCTCCCTTCCCCAACCAGTGTTCACAGTGGTGACAGATGCATCACTTCTGGGGTGGGGCGGCCACAAGAGGAGGCGGAGATCAGAGGCCTCTGGTCTCCGGTGGAGTTCGGGCTCCACATCAACCTTCTGGAGCTTCGGGCAATCCGTCTTGCACTGAAGGCATTCCTTCCTTCTGTGAAAGGGAGAGTAGTGCAGGTGTTCACGGACAACACCACCACCATGTGGTACTGCAACAAACAACGCGGGTGGGGTCATGGACCCTATGTCAGGAGGCACTTGTTCTCTGGAAGTGGCTGGAACATCAGGGCATTTCCTTGGTGGTTCAACACCTGGCCGGTTCTCTGAAGGCCAGGGCGGACGAACTCAGCCGCAGGTGCATGATGGATCACGAATGGCGTCTTCACTCGGAGGTGGTGCAAGGTCTCTTTCAACAGTGGGGAGAGCCTTGGTTAGATCTATTCGCCACCGAAGAGAACGCGCAATGTCAGCAATTCTGCGCGTTGGAATTTCCAAGGCTGCAGTCGCTCGGCGACGCTTTTCGTCGCAAGTGGTGTTGCGGTCTTTTGTACGCCTTTCCGCCTATACCACTTCTGCCCAGAGTGCTGAAGAAGATCAGGCGCGACCGGGCCCAAGTCATTTTTGTGGCTCCGGATTGGGCAGGAAGAGTCTGGTATCCCGAACTGCTCAACATGGCCATCGGTCCTCCGATCAGACTGCCTCTTTGGGAGGATCTTCTGTCGCAGCAGCAGGGGTCGGTTCTCCACCCGAACCTGTCCAGTCTCCACCTCCTTGCCTGGAGATTGAGCAGAGGCAGTTGACGTCTTTCGACCTGCCTCCTGAAGTCTGTGATGTAATCTTGGCAGCCAGGCGTCGCTCCACTAAGACGGTATACGCCTGTAGATGTTCTGCGCATTGGAATTTCCAAGGCGGCACTCGCTAGGCAACACTTTTCGTTGTGAGTGGAGTTGCGGTCTTCTATACGCCTTTCCGCCTATACCACTTCTGCCCAGAGTGCCAAAGAAGATCAAGGGCAGACCGGGCCCAAGTCATTCTTGTGGCCCCGGACTGGGCACGAAGAGTCTGGTATCCCGAGCTTCTGCTCATGGCCATCGATCCTCTGATCAGACTGCCTCTTCGGGAGGATCTTCTGTCGCAGCAGCAGGGGAGAGTCTTCCACCCGAACCTGTCCAGCCTCCACCTCCTTGCGTGAAGAGCGGCGACAGTTGACAGCTTTCGACCTTCCTCCCGAAGTCTGTAACGTTATCTTGGCAGCCAGGCGTCCCTCCACCAAAACGGTATACGCCTGTAGATGGAACAAATTTGTGGCATGGTGTGCAGCAAAGGCTGTGGATCCCCTTCCTGCACCCCTTTCAGAGGTTCTCCTCTTCATTCTTTCTTTGGCCCAGCAGGGCTCTGCTCTGGGCACTCTAAAAGGCTATCTTTCGGCCATTTCGGCCTTTCTTCAGCTTCCTGACCAGCCTTCTCTTTTCAAGTCCCCTATTGTAAATAGCTTCCTTAAGGGCATTACTCACTTGTTTCCTCCCATTCCTTTCGTAATGCCCCAGTGGGACTTGAACCTGGTTCTGACCTATCTTATGTGCGCTTCTTTCGAGCCGCTACATAACTGTCCTCTCAGACTTCTGACACTTAAAACTGCCTTTTTGGTAGCCATCACCTCTGCTCGCAGGGTGAGTGAGCTTCAAGCTCTTTCTTCCAAATCTCCTTCACTGGCTGTTCATCCGGACAAAGCTGTCCTTCGCACTAGGCCTTCTATCCTTCCCAAAGTGGTTACCTCTTTCCACATAGGACAGACCATCACTTTGCCCACTTTCTTCCCACCCCCGCATCCTTCTAAAGAGGAAGAGAGGCTCCACCGTCTGGATCAAAAACGTGCGCTTTCGTTCTATCTGGATCGGAAAAAGCAATTCCGGGTGGATGACCAGCTCTTTGTTGGCTATGTGGGTGCCTAGAAAGGTCGGGCCATGCAAAAACAGACCATCTCTCGATGGGTCATTCTTTGCATCAAAATCTGCTATTACTTAGCGAAAAAGGAACCTCCAGTGGGGTTGCGCGCCCATTCCACCAGGGCGACAGCAGCAACTACTGCTTTGGGACGTGGAGTCTCCCTTCATGACTGCTGCCAGGCAGCTATGTGGGCTTCATTGCACACGTTTACTAAACACTACTGCCTGGACAGCCAAGTCTGGAGGGACGGCTTCTTTGGCCATTCGGTTCTCCAGGACTTTCTGGTGTGAACTTAGTTTGCAGACCCACCTCCGGGGTTGGTATTGCTGGGGTATCTATTCTAAGGTGAGGAATCCATAACTAATAGTCTCTTTCAGATGAACAAGTTACTTACCTTCGGTAACAATATATCTGTAAGAGACATATATTAGTTATGGATTACTCACCGCCCCACCCATCCTCCCCATTCTGCGAACTGATTTCTAGGGTAAGGGACTCCCTTTCAGGGCCCTAGTGTTGTACACCAGTGGTCAGTGTCTTGCATGGCTCTGTGCTTCTGGCGTGGAATGTCGTGTAAAGAACTGACGTCGGGGCGCGAGGGCGGCATCTAAGTAGATACCGCAATGTCATCCCGGCGACCATGACGCCAACGACGAACGCGGAGTCGACCGACGCCATCTACCGACGCGCAGCGGTACTGCTGAAGAAAAAATTCTCTGTATCCAGTCTGATGCCTGGGGGTAATTCTAAGGTGAGGAATCCATAACTAAATATGTCTCTTACAGATATATCGTTACCGAAGGTAAGTAACTTGTTCTTCACACACCTAAAATATAAAATATATGCAAGTTAAAATAATCTTGGGAAATGCGTTGATCTGGTAAGGTATCTTTGTGTGCAACTGGAGGGTCACTGATTTGAATCTTGGTTTGTTGACGTGTATCATAGCACATGAGGTCCCAGCCTGCGAAAGTGCTATGAATATGTGAATTGCCAGATTAAAAAGGTTATTGCACCCAGTGTAAGATATGCTGCTGAAGTTTAAAATACATATTATGGACAGTATAGGATAGACTGTCACAACATTTGCAAAAAGATTCAGGATTTAAATGCTTAACATCCATTTTAATATAAAGTTTTTGGATCCACGCTGCTAAAAGCGCTTTGACGTTTAGGTCGTTAGACTTCAATATGGTGGGTTATAAGCTGCTCTCATAGAGTTCATTCATCAGTGCAGGATGTGGATTTGAATTTGTGTGAGAGAAGTACCAGTAAAAAGGTCACAGTGGGGACTGATTTCAAAATGAGTAGAAATTAATTGAATTTGGACAGGATTGTGGAGGTGCACAGGTGCCCAGTGAACCTCCTCTCACTATACGCATGTGAATAGTAATTAGAATTATGCTTTAAATTGTTTCCTGAAAGCTATTTTTTGCGTTATTTGAGAGTCTTAACTTTTGGGCTGGTTTTGGACTGATATCAGTATGCGTTGGGCTGAATTTGGGCTTATACCTGGACAGCTTTGGGCTTGGAATGGGTACAAAAATCTGACAACATTGGCTGCTGGTGTTGAAACTACATGTTTCACTCTGCATGTCAGAATGCTTTCATGAAATAGAAGAGGAAGATATTAGAGAACTCACTTAAAATGTGCCCTCATTTTTCTTTCTACTGCACTAACCATAATGTCTATGACAAATGGAACCCCCTCATTTTGTTCCTATTTAAATTAAATATATTGAGTTTTACCAGTTTGATTCAATCAAGATGGTTTCACGCATGCCATACTTTTGTCATAAGTAAGACCGTCAGCCCTCTAGTTGTTCTTTAGACACTCTGGGAGGCTTCAGTAGAACACAAAGGAATCAACTGAAAGGCTTCTCCTGTTGGAAGTACATTATGTACTGAGATTGTCAGACTTCATTCTTATATGGCTGCGAATTATAGTATGAATTTACTGAAAATATACTCTCATTTTAGTTTCTGGATTACCTTCCTTAACCTCTATGAGAAAATCATGAGAAAACAGTTCTCTCAAACATGATTCATAAAATCCCAGCAGAAGGCTTTTTCACAGGGTAAAATGACTTTAGAACACACCACAATTCCTAAAATTAGTATTGTACCATCAACAAAGGATTTATATTGTAACTAAAATCTGCTATCACCCTTTATTCGTTCACCTTTTTGTGACCCTCAAAACCTGCCATTCACTACAATGCATTTCAATAGGGTGCTCTCATTTATATCGGTACCAAGATTGCTGCCCGTATTTCCTGGTTGAAGTGTTGGCAGCCAATCAAATCCCATCATGAGATCTGTGCTTAGGTTCCGCCCAGATATACAAATTAAAATTTCCTTTAATATCTCAAAAATCTACTGAACAGATTTGCACCAAATAACAAACACTGTGCTTCTGGACCAAGAGCTACCTTTCTGCCAAGTTTGGTGTAATTTTGTCCAGCGGTTCAGGCTGTAGTCCTGTCTAAAATCTCTATAGGAATTAGCATGGGAAACACCCTTTTTTTGACCCACCCCTTTTCTCGCCCCCTCTCCCCCGCTTGACCGATCACCTTTAAACTTTGCATGTACAACAAGAATCACAGGCGCACTTTTTCGGGGAAAGTTCGTGAAGGTTCGTTGGAACAGCTCCAAAGATATAGCCAAGTACAAAACACTTTTCCTATAGAAACATGGTGCTAACTATAACTACCTACTGGCAACCACCAGTAGGTTATATGTATACACAAGTATAAACATAACACAAAGCCGGGCAACATATGACTCACTGAAACAATATTGTGGTAATCAATACTGTTGCCAAAAATATTTTCTCAAGCATATCATTTACCAGAGTATCATGTTCCTATGCTTATAATGGTAAGTACAAAAATATCAGGAAAAAAATATTGTTAGACAAAAATATTGATTTTTTAAAATATACATAGAGTTTAAAGTAGTAATTATATATTTTAATATATACATTTAACATATTGTAAATTTAGTATATTCCACTAATATTTAATACTATATAAAATATGTACTTATATTAACACACAAACACCTATATATGTGTTTGTATTCATACAAATATCTATATCTTTAAATTGTGTAATATAGTTAATAAAAAAAATTATTTTACATTATATTCTTTTTTATATTTTAAATGTCATACTATATATGTTATTAAACATGTATTTTATATTATATTAGTATTTTAATATTTTAAATGTATTACTATGAAAATATTTATATAAGGGCAAAATATTCATAAAATCGATTTAATGTAAAATAAATGTTTGTATTCAGTATGTTAAAACAAATATACACAATAAAACCATAAAAAATATAATCAATTGAATGACAAAAAATATAACTGAAAGAAACACGTTAGTTATAGATTCCTTACCTTAGAATTACCCCCAGGCGTCAGACTGGATCCGGTAAGTTTTTTCGTCAGCAGTACCCCTGCGCGTCGGAAGGTGGCGTTGGTCGGCTCCGCGTCCGTCGTTGGCGTCGTGGTCGCCGGGATGACGTCGCGGCAGCTACTTAGACGCCGCCCTCGTGCGCTGACGTCAGTTCTTTCTTTTTCCGCGCCAGCCAGCGCAGATCCGGAAAGAGCGGTACCTCAGTCATTTTTTGACTAAGTTTTTCTTGACTTTTCTCGACTTCTTGTTTCGAGTCTCCGACTCCGAACAGGTGCACGAGGGATGCCCGGTTTCAAGGCCTGCGGTTCCTGTAACCCACTGATGTCGGTGACGGATCTGCACCGCTTGTGCCTCTTTTGCCTGGAGCGCGACCACGACCCCAAGTCGTGCTCCGACTGTTGGTCAATGGCGCCGAAGGCTTTGCGGGAGCGGTCCCGAAAGCTGCTTGAACGCCGACAGTCGGCTCCGCGCCCTTCGAGGTCCCGGTCGAGAGGGAGGTCGAGGGACCGGTCACGGAGCCACCACCATTCCTGTTCGAAATTGTCGAAGTCTTCGCATTCGGGGTCGGGTAAGTCGAAGCATAAGAAGAAGTCGAAGAAGCATCGTTGCTCTTCGACTTCCCCTCGTCGGTCGGCCGATCGACGAGGCACGTGGGTGGTGCCACTCCTGTGGCTCCGCGTGCGGAGCCCAAAGGGTCGACTCCGAGCTTCCCTCCCTTTCCGGGACCCGGAGCGACCCCCGCCCAGCTTCGTACGTTCTACGAGATGATGCATGCCATCTTTGGGCGGACTGACCCCGCCGGCGCGCCTTCGGGCCCCGCGGACTCAGTTGGGGGGCCTAGGTCTTCGCTGCTGGCAGCTCCGGCCCCGGCGCCGCAGGCCCCCCTTGGATCCAGGCCTGGATCCGGATCGGCGCCGGTTGACCTCGTTACACCTCCACCGGCGCCGCTCCTTACGGCACCACTACCGCGTTCGGCACCGGTCGGCTCCCCGGCCGGCGTCGACCCCGGCCTCCATCCCGACATGGACACGGAGCCGGACCAGCGTCGTCCGACGCCGGATGGGGTTTTTGTGCCCCTGTTCACTCCTGGGGTCCCTTTTCAACAACAGTGGCACCCAGAGGATGATCAGGAGGACTGGGAGGGGTCAGGTGACCCTTTAACTGACCAGTTAGATACTGAGCAGGACTGGAGAGAGGAACTGGGGGATGTCAGTGGTCTTGACACCTCTCCTGACCTTGGCATGTTGTCTCCTCCTACCGTGGCTACGGAGGAGGGAGCATCATGCACAGTGGTGTTGGATAGGGCGGCTGAGGCTCTCAACCTCGAGCTTCCTACGGTGGCGGACAGGACTAACCTCCTGACAGAGGTGCTTCAACCGGCTGCGAGCTCTTCGGAGCCCCTGCTGCCGTTTAATGAGGCCCTCACAGACGTCCTTTTGGGCACGTGGTCCAGGCCCAACACGGGGGCTCCCGTGGACAGGATGATTGCCCGACGCCACCGCCCGGCTCCGGGCGACCCCACTTTCCTCTCCCAACACCCCATCCCTGAGAGCTTGGTAGTTCAAGCTTCCACCTCCAAAAGCACCTTCCCTACCGCTCCACCGGAAAGGGAATCCAAGAAGCTGGATCACCTTGGCAAGAAAATTTTCTCTTCCGCCAGCTTGGGACTGCGGTCCGTAAACACTGCATGTCTCTTGGGCCGTTATTCGCACTCAGTGTGGGATACGGTGGCGCAAGTGCTGCCTCAGTGTCCGGAGGAGGCCCGGGCAGTGCTCTCCCAGGCTGTTGCCGCCGGGAGAGATGCAGCAAAGTTTACAATCCGTTGTGTGCTGGACACCGCCGACTCTCTGGGCAGGACCATTTCAACGTCGGTAGCGCTTCGTCGCTATGCCTGGATGAGGTCCACTGGCTTTTCAGGGGATGTCCAGAACACCTTGATGGCTGTCGCCTTTTTGGCGACAAAGCAGACAGCGCCCTAGAGCGCTTCAAGGACTCACGGGCTACGGCCAAGTCCTTGGGCCTCTTCACCCATCCGGCGCAGTCTGCTTTTCGCCCCTTTCGTGGCTATGGAAGGGGTGCCCCGCTACGTCCCACCCAGGGCCACAGGCCACAGCAAGTTACCCAACCTTCGCGCGGCCGGGGACGTGGAAACAACCGGCGAGGTTCTGGGGGCCAGCGGGCGGGCCAGTCCACCAACCCCCCCTCTGCAGCAGCCTCCAAACCCTCCTAGTCTGACCTTTCAGGCCCATGAAACGCCAGTGGGCGGCAGGATTCGCCATCACCTCCCCCACTGGCGCACCATCACGTCGGACAGGTGGGTTTTGCAAATAGTCTGAAGGGGCTACTCCCTCCCCTTCGAGACTACCCCTCCAGCCATGCCACCACGATACCTCTTTCGCATGTCGGAGGATCATCTAGCCCTTCTCCAGCAGGAAGTTACGGCTCTCTTGGCCAAGGGAGCCATCGAGCGCGTTCCTGTCCCAGAAGTAGGTCATGGTTGTTATTCCCACTACTTTCTGGTTCCCAAGAAGGACAAGGGCCTGTGTCCTATCTTGGACCTCAGGGACGTCAATCGCTTCCTATGGAAGGAGAAGTTCAAGATATTGACGCTTGCTCAGGTCTTGTCTGCCGTCGACCCGCAAGACTGGATGGTAGCATTGGACTTGCAGGACGCTTATTTTCACATCCCCGTCCTGCCGGCCCACCGGTGTTACCTACGGTTCACGGTAGGCCACGAGCATTTTCAGTTTACAGTGCTCCTCTTTGGCTTTACCAGCACCCCTCGGGTGTTCACGAAAGTGATGGCGGTGGTCTCAGTTCATCTGCGCAGATCAGGGGTTTCAGTCTTCCCCTATCTCGACGACTGGCTGTTGAAGGCGGGCTTGCCCCAGGCAGTCGTCTCCCACCTCCAGACTATGGCCGACCTCCTGCATTCGCTGGGGTTCTCCATCAATGTGCCGAAGTCGCACCTGATTCCCTCTCAGAAGCTCCTCTTCAGCGGAGCGGTTGTGGACACGACGCGGTTTCGGGTCTATCCTCCCGAACAGCGAGTCCGGGATATTCGGGCTATGATTCCGATCTTTCAGCCTCTATCCCGGGTTTCGGTCAGACTGACCCTGAGGCTGCTGGGCCTCATGGCCTCCTGCATCCTGCTGGTCGATCTGCCAGGTGGCATATTCGGGCTCTGCAGTGGGACCTGAAGTTCCAGTGGGCGCAGCATCAGGGGAATCTGTCCGATTGCGTCCAGATCTCGGAGGGCACTGCTCAACAACTGCAGTGGTGGCTTATGAACCAGGATTGGGTCAATGCAGATCCCTCTCCCTTCCCCAACCAGACCAAACTGTGGTGACGGATGCATCCCTTCTGGGATGGGACAGCCACATGGGAGAGGCGGAGATCAGAGGCCTCTGGTCTCCGGCTGAGTCCGGGCTTCACATCAACCTTCTGGAGCTCCGGGCGATTCGTCTTGCACTGAAGGCATTCCTTCCCTCTGTCCGGGGAAGAGTAGTGCAGGTGTTCACGGACAACACCACCGCCATGTGGTATTGCAACAAACAGGGCGGGGTGGGGTCGTGGATCCTATGTCAGGAGGCCCTCCACCTCTGGACATGGCTGGAACGTCAGGGCATTTCCTTGGTGGTTCAACACCTGGCCGGTTCTCTGAACGCCAGGGCGGACGAACTCAGCCGCAGGTGCATGATGGATCACGAATGGCGTCTTCACTCGGAGGTGGTGCAAGGTCTCTTTCAACAGTGGGGAGAGCCTTGGTTAGATCTATTCGCCACTGAAGAGAACGCGCAATGTCTACAATTCTGCGTGTTGGAATTTCCAAGGCTGCACTTGCTCGGCGACGCTTTTCGTCGAGAGTGGAGTTGCGGTCTTTTGTACGCCTTTCCGCCTATACCACTTCTGCCCAGAGTGCTGAAGAAGATCAAGCGCGACCGGGCCCAAGTCATTCTTGTGGCTCCGGATTGGGCAGGAAGAGTCTGGTATCCCGAGCTGCTCAACATGGCCATCGGTCCTCCGATCAGACTGCCTCTTCGGGAGGATCTTCTGTCGCAGCAGCAGGGGACGGTTCTCCACCCGAACCTGTCCAGTCTCCACCTCCTTGCCTGGAGATTGAGCAGCGGCAGTTGACGTCTTTCGACCTGCCTCCTGAAGTCTGTGATGTAATCTTGGCACCAAGGCGTCGCTCCACTAAGACGGTATACGCCTGTAGGTGGAACAAATTTGTGGCATGGTGCACAGCAAAGGCTGTGGATCCCCTTTCTGCCCCTCTTTCCGAAGTACTCTTGTTCCTTCTCTCTTTTGCCCAGCAGGGCTCTGCTCTGGGCACTATCAAGGGCTATCTTTCAGCCATCTCTGCCTTCCTTCGGTTGCCAGATCAGCCTTCTCTTTTCAAGTCCCCGGTAGTTAACTGTTTCCTAAAAGGCTTAACGCATCTTTTTCCTCCAATCCCCTTCGTTATGCCTCAGTGGGACTTGCACCTTGTGCTAACCTATCTCATGTGTGCTCACTTTGAGCCACTGCATAACTGTCCTTTACGCCTTCTGACTCTTAAAACTGCTTTCCTGGTAGCCATCACTTCTGCTAGAAGAGTGAGTGAGCTCCAGGCTCTTTCTTCAAAACCTCCTTTCCTATCTGTTCATCCAGACAAGGTGGTTCTCCGGACCCGTCCATCCTTCCTTCCTAAGGTGGTCACTGCCTTTCAAATCGGGCAGACCATTACTTTGCCCACCTTCTTTCCGCATCTTTCAAAGGAAGAAGAGAGGCTCCACCGTCTGGACCCAAAACGTGCGCTCTCCTTCTATCTGGATCGCACAAAACAGTTCCGGGTGGATGATCAACTTTTTGTTGGTTACGTGGGTGCAAAGAAGGGTCGGGCCGTACACAAACGCACCATTTCTCAATGGGTCGTGTTGTGTATTAAGGCTTGTTACTCTCTAGCTAAAAAGGAGCCTCCAGTCGGGCTACGCGCTCACTCCACCAGGGCGACGGCAGCCACTACTGCCTTGGGAAGGGGAGTGCCTCTGAATGACATCTGTCAGGCAGCCACGTGGGCATCGCTGCACACGTTCACCAAACACTACTGCCTGGACAGCCAAGTCCGGAGAGACGGCTTCTTTGGCCGTTCTGTTCTCCAGGATTTTCTGGTGTGATCTTGGTTCGCAGACCCACCACCGGGATTGGTATTCCTGGGGTATCTATTCTAAGGTAAGGAATCTATAACTAACGTGTTTCTTTCAGATGCACAAGTTACTTACCTTCGGTAACGATATATCTGTAAGAAACATTAGTTAGTTATAGATTCCTTACCGCCCCACCCATCCTCCCCGTTCTGCGAACTGATTTCTAGGGTTAAGGACATCCTTTCAGGGCCCTAGTTTTGTGCACCAATGGTCAGTGTCTTGCATGGCTCTGCGTTTCTGGTGCGGAAATACAGAACTGACGTCAGCGCGCGAGGGCGGCGTCTAAGTAGCTGCCGCGACGTCATCCCGGCGACCACGACGCCGACGACGGGCGCGGAGGCGACCGACGCCACCTTCCGACACGCAGAGGTACTGCTGATCAAAAAACTTTCCGGATCCAGTCTGACTCCTGGGGGTAATTCTAAGGTAAGGAATCTATAACTAACTAATGTTTCTTACAGATATATCGTTACCGAAGGTAAGTAACTTGTGCATTAATTAATGTAGACAATAAATAAAATATAAACATTAATATACATTTAATAATAGAAAACAATATTGTAAGATATTTTAAAAAAAACATTTATGTTATAAAGTCTATTTAACCAATATTATGAAAACCATTGGAGTCTAAGAATATTACATTTCCTATTGTCACTCTAGGTTATGCAACAGTAAGAAAAGTGTTGAACTTCGGAGGGGTTCGGTTTACTATTCCCTCTCCATTCACCACAATCACAGGAAAAGTGTTGGACTTCCGAGGAGTTAGATTTACTATTCCTACTTCAGTGAGTGCAACTGTAGGGAAAGTGTTAGACTTCGGAGGGGTGGAATTTACTCTTCCCACTCCAGTCTACACAACAGTAGGGAATGTGTTGGCCTTTGGAGGGATTACATTTGCTATTCCAACTCCAAACAATGCAGCAGTAGGAAAAGAGTTGAATTTTGGAACGGTAAAATTTACTATTCCCACTCCAGTCAGCGCAACGGTAAGGAAAATGTTGGACTTTGTAGGGGTAAAATCAACTATTCCCTCTCCATTCTGTGCAACAGTAGGGAAAGCGTTGGATTTCGGAGGGGTGACATTTATCAGTTCCACTCCAAACTGCACAACAGTAGGGAAAGTGTTGAACGGCAACGAGGTTAAGTTCACTATTCTTACTGCGGTCTAAGCAAGAGTAGGGAAAATACTTCACTTCAAACACATTGCATAAATGACTAACCCCATGAATGTAGAAATATTATGAAACTTTTATTGTAAAAAATATTAATTGACATAGAAATATATATATATTAAAAAAATAAAAAGCAATGTGCATAGTTACTACTGAATAAAAAAAGGAATGATCAATTAATAAATAATTGTTATTCAATTATTAATTAATTAACTTCCCACCCTGTACCCCTACAAACCTCCCAGCCCGCACCTAAAATATGACTTAAAAAATAACTATTCCACAACCTACATAGCCAAACAAATTAAGTAATTAATTAACAATTAATTATTAATTGTTTATTCATTATAACTTAATTATCTTCCCTCCCTAGGCCCCTACAAACCTAGCATCCTACAACTAAATAAAAAATGAAAATTAATAAGTATTCCACAATTTACATATTTAAAAGTTTATTAAATAATTAATTGACAGATAATAATTAATATTTAATTATTACTAAATTAGCATCCCGCCTTTTACCCCCACAAACCTATCATCCCGGATCTAAAATATAGTAAAACAAATCAGTATTCCATAGTCTACCTAAGTGAACATAAATTAGTTAATTAATTAACAATTATTAATAAATTGTTAATTATTCCTTAATTAACTCTCCACCCTACACCATTACAAACCTAGCAACCTGCAACTAAAATATGAGTAATATAAATAAGTATTCCATAAATTACAAAAGTAAATTCAATTAAGTAATTCATACTTAATTGTTAATTCATTATAGCTTGATTAACTTCCCACCCTATACCCCTACAAACGTAACAGCCCATAAATAACATATAAAAAATGTACTCCATATTATATAATTTACATAATACATATCAATCATATAGATAAATAAAATGTATTAAATAATGATTAATTAATTATTACATAATTAACATCCCACCCTATTCCCCTACAAACCCAACAACTCATTACAGCACTATAAATTACTATTACAAATTTATTTTATTTATTTATAAAGCGCCCGAATCACCCCATCAGGGTATCTCCGCGCTCGAACTGCTATAGGACTCCAAGGGGGAGCTAGATTAGAACAAAGCCGACTTTAACATCTTTCTGAACTTTAGATAGTCCGTACAAAGTCGTAAGTGGATTGGGAGTTGGTTCCAGTAACGTGGGGCCAGGTGGTAAAACGCTTTACCGCCCAATCGCGCTCTATGGAAACGGGGGACTTGGAGCAGAGCTTTAGATTCGGAGCGGAGGGATCTGGAGGGCAGGTACCTGACAAATTTATCCTTTAGATAACTGGGGCCTAAGTTGTTTAAAGATTTATAGGCCATGCAACAGATCTTAAATTTAATCCTCTTTCGCACTGGAAGCCAGTGCAATTTTTTGAGGAGGGGGAGAGACTCAGTTCTGAGGGGGGCATTAGCTACCAAACGGGCCGCCGTGTTCTGGACTACCTGCAATCTGTTCAGAGAGTTTTCATTGGCTGCAATCAGCAGAGCATTACAGTAATCCAGACGGCTCAACACCAGTGCCTGTACCAAGGTCTTCCGGGTTAACAGTGGTAGAAAAGGGAAAACTCTCCTAAGCAGACTCCCACTGTTGTGGAAATATGTTCCCCCAATGTCAGTTTCTGGTCAATTTCTGGTCAAATTAAATACAAAGTTCTAAATGTCCTAAAATTACAAGCTATATTTTGAAAACAATAACATTTATATAAACAATAGTAACAAAATTAATATATCCACTAAAACACATTAAAATAATTTTAATATGATATTTTTAGCCACTATGTTAGTGAAAACATCATTAAAACCATCAATATTATTTGAAATGATATTGCTTACTTCACAAAATGATATTTTTGTCGACAATATTTGATCATCATGATATTTGTATATCACGTTTTTTTCATTTCCAATATTTCTGTCTCACCATATTTTTAAATCAATATTTTATCCAAACACCCAATGAATGCTAAACATATTGGCTTTGCCAATGTTTGTTTTCTCTTTCACTCTGTTTCATTTCAAATAAATGTACACAACATATGTTTATATACTGACCACATCCTATGGTAATATCCCTTATTTTGAGTCACTAGGTCATTATGGTCCTTTTGGTCAAGAACTTGAAACCACAGCACAGATGAGAATTACCTTATGATTGTATTGAAAGAAAAATGTGGCTGAACATATCCAGTTAATAGTAGGCTTATCTTGTTGTCCTTCTTGGTTTCTGGCTGGGTTGATAAATTAAATAATCTATTCCATCAAAATTCCTAATTCCTAACACATATTCCAAGATTTGGGACAAGATCCAGTAAATTGACTCACTGATATAGTCTACAACTAGCTAGACCAGAAATGCTGTCTTACTGCTAAAAGGGAACAGTCAGTTTTTCTGCACACTGATTAGTGCCTTCTCCAAGAGTTCCATTACGATGTTGTCATTTATAACCTCCTGATGTGGACCAAGAAGTTTTCTAGTGTCACACCCATGCAGTGGATAACCAAAACCACAGCTGCCTCTTACGTGGCCAGAGAGAAAATGACACACATTAGAAAGGAGCAGAAATACAGTGGAGCTTAGACCTTTGTTTTTATTATTATTTTTTTAAATAATTTTGATTGATTTAACAATCCTTCAAAACAACGTTTCATAAGCATAGTACAGAATAGTACACGTACTTTCATCCTCTAGTTCTAAATACACAGGTTGGTCACCTTTCTCTGTTCCACTGCTTTAAATGTTGCTAAGGCTTGAGGTTGCTTACCTATCCCAACTTCCCCTTGTTATCCCGGTTCCCTCTTTGTGTCCCTTGTATGTCCTCCACGGTCCCAAATCTTATCCCATTTTTTCGGGCATCCTCTAGCTTTATGTGTAACTTTCTCGGCCCCCGAACACCAGTCGAGATCCTCTTCGCATTCCCTCAGGTCTGGTGGTCTGCTCACCCCTACATTGACCTTTGTTGTTTTTGTTGCAAAGTCACCCACTTTTATAAGATGCCTTTTAATTTTCAAGAATGCCTAGTTGTAGCTCAAGATATATCTTGACACTCCCATCATGATGTCCAGGTAACATTATTATTTATTAATCATTAGAGCACTTCAACAGAATACATTTAAAAACCACAAACTGTTGTACAGTTCAACAGGGCCCACTCACAAGTCTCCATTTTAGTTACACATTTAAACTTGACATCTGTTTCTAAACTGTGACTTTTACATCCCTTACACTTACACTATAACATACTTAGAAATTATTCTGCTTGCATCACATTTCTTAGTAACCAATTTATCATGTTGTTTGTACACTCTGTCGAAGGCTAAGGAACACTGAATGCGATGCCCTTGCATTTGGTTGTCTGGTTGGAGACAGCTCTGAATCTCAAGCCAAATAATTACATCAGCGTTGCACCTCTGACACAGTGCGATTGAAACAGTGCTTTTATTATAAAAACAACCTCTGAGCCAAATTCAGCAGAGGAGCACTTCTGTGGATTATCCTGGAACACTGTGCAGGTGACTGAGATGCAGCCCCGCTGACCCTAATCTCCATCCTGCAGAGGGCGGTAGTCTGCTGTACACCAGATCGGCTTCCTGATATATCATACACAGGTATGGGGCGGGGGTTGGGTTGCCCCAATAGATCTGGCAGAGGGTACTTCCACTATTCTCCCAATAGTGTAGGTAGTATTAGGTAGGAGTATACTCATAATCATACTGTAACGTTATAATGTTTGAACTGTTTAACCTTTTCACCACTCTTGTAATGCTGGTTACAATGCTTTGTTTGATCCTACTAATAATTGCAGCTCACGCTTTTTACACAAGAATACAATTGTTTCATTAAATGTTTTAAAAGTCAATTTGTATCATTCTTGTGTCTCCCTTGGGCATGCCTAAGTAACAGTGAAAGGGTAGATCTGCTTCCACGATTTTCTTGGCGAATTAGAGTGACCATGTTTTTGGGGGGTTTTATATAGCGCAAACTCGACCCAAAGATATCAAAGTGCTTTACATGAGCACCAGTTGTGTTACAGACGGACATGTTAATTTTGTTTGGCATGGGGAGATTACGTGATTTGCCCAGAGTCACAGGATGTTGAGCATCCCTGCCGAGACTCGAACCTGGTTCCCCAGCTTCGAGGACGACTGCTCTAGCCATTAAGCCACATCCTTACATCCTGTTCTGAGGTGGCAGATATCATCTGCTACCCTGGAAGGTTAGGCAATCAGATTGCGCACTGTGAGCTAGCTAGGAATTGGGCAAACATACTCTGATTATGTGTGGGAACTCAGTCCCCATATTCTGGCGGTTATGTATTCCGGATACACAGTCCTACTTGATTCATAGGAACGGTATGACAAATCAGGTAAAAGACATAAATACAGTTCAAATTTAAAAAGTGCACAAGTTACTTCAATAAATTAATGTATAAAAATATTCAATAAAAGATGGCACATTAAAATACAGATGGTAAAAAAACACAAAGATAGATCATTATACTGCCAGAAACAATCCAAAAAACCTCATCAAACATTATCAGCATTCACTGTGGGGGGATTTAACAATAGATGAAGTGTTTCCTCGTGCATTACTATAAAGTGCTTAGAACTTACTGGATTCATAAATTTTCTCTGAAGATGCAAGACGCCCAGGCAAAAAAAATAAAACGTGCTTCGAATCCTGTTTCGCAGGTCCACAGTATTGACAACCAGGATGAGAAGACAACCCTCCTTTTTAATGCAAACATTTTCACCAATCAGAATTCGTTTGAACCTAAATTTAATAAAAAAAATCTTTGCACAGAGGGACATAGATGGGCCTTTAAATAAAATTGAATGTCACCACATCTTATAAACATACAACTCAAGTCAAGTCACGTTTATTTTCATAGTTAATAAAAACCATTGCATTGCAGTTTTAAAAGAACCATATTGAAGACATTCAATTGTAAAAGATGAATAAATTCATTCAAACAAGGAAATGTCAATTTAAAATCCCCACAATTTAGATGACTACAAGAAGACATTTCTAACACTCTCATCTAGAGTATGTAACAGAACACATTAAAACCTTTTCCTGACAATAAAATCAATTTGCTGAAGGTTCCCGCTGTTTGGACTTATTGTTTCTTAAAAATGTAAAAGCCCGCAAGCCTCGTCTGCTCCTTAGGCGCTTTCCCTGTGTTTTACTATGGCCATAATTATCTTTATATGAGCCTTGTGTCAAACAGTAAAGTGAAATTTGCTAGTGCAAATATATACCCCTTAAACCAAGTTATAAAGTGCAAGTGTTATAGGCAAAAGAGCTCTATTAAAAGTAACCTGTCCTTGCCTCATAATTATCCCACAATAAGGGCATTATTCCGATGTCGGGTGGAAGACCATCCGACCACTCATTGGTGCGGTCTGCCCGACATCTGCTGCTGCGGTCTGACTGCCGCATTTCAATGCGTGTAGTCAGAGGCAGCAGGCGGAGGGACCATCGGACGGACCGTAATCCCTACAATAGGGGAAGAGCCTGCTCTGGCACTGCGTAGGGATTACAATGTCCCTTTCCGTCTCCCTATCTATGGCGGTCCAACCCACATAGAAAAACAGATGGAAAGGGACTTTGGGGGCCCCTGGCAGGGCACCCGTCCCTCCTGGGTCTCCGCTATTGGTCATGGGGGGCACCTGTGGTGCCGCCCAAACATCCCTGCACGGTATGGAAGGCACCATGTGGTGCCTGCCACACAGTGCAGAGATGTTTAAAAAGTTCATATTTCCTATTGCGGCTTGTGCTGAAGGTCACAGCACAAGCCGTAATAGGAAATATTCATTTTCAGACCGCCGTATGGCGGTCGCATCCGAATTAGGGAAGCGGGACTGCTGACTCCTTGTAGGGCGATCCTGTTTCCGACACGATGCCGTTCGGACCCTCGTCCAACCGGCTTCATAATGATGCCCAAAGTTTTTGGGCAATATCAAAAATCGACCTCTTGAAGCTGGATTGTAAAGTGCAGGTGTATCCCTTAAACCAGGTTGTAAAGTGCAAGTGTCATGGCAAAAGAGCCCTAGTAATAGTAATCTGTCCGTGCCCCGTCATATTGCCACACAAGATTTTTTGGGCAATTTCAAATGTCGACCTCTTGAAGCTGATTTGTAAAGTGCAGATGGCTTATATAATAAGCATTCTTGGAAGTAGGATGGCCTTGCTCCTTCAATGATCCAATTCTTTTAGGAGCGGTACTAGGAATTTTACTCCCTTACAGGCTAGGGGAATTGAGATGCCACTTAGCAAAGTAATTACTTCTTGCCAGCAGGAATGAATTTGCATCTTTATGAAAATTGAAGATTGCTTTCAGCCCCTTTTTCCTTTGGGCCAAGGGAGTCTGGCATGGGCAGAAGATCTGCACTAATGTCTTGTGGTTATTTCCGCAATAACGACAGCTTTGAGGTCTTTAGTGTCTATGATCTCTAGTCGATGTAACATAAATTGCTGTTTTATGGCCTGGGAGAAATGCGCAGAAAGATACTCCTCAGGTCTCAATCTTTTGTATGAGTTAATCTCTGTCTAGGCATGTCTTTTTCTTGCAAGGGCGTTTTTGTCTGTTAGCAACGACAGGAAACGGGTTGAGGAGTTTGTTGCTGGATTAAAGGCTGCTTTTCCTATACGGTGGCCCAAAGTTCTTGAATACCTAGCTCTTCGATAGCCTGGCTTAACTTTTCTCCCCAAGAATCGTTTTGGTTACTGTGCTGTTCCTCAATTTCAAGCCAGCATAAGTGATTAATGGAGCCACTCTTGGAAGGCGCACAGTCTCCAGCACAATTTGGCAAAAAGGCTCTTACTTTGAATTGATCGATTTTTTAAGCCAAACTTAAATCGTACCTGGGCTGGTGAAACTCTTTTTGGAATAGCAAATACTGTTTTATACATTTTCGTTTGGATCTTATTGAGTGTAGATATTTCCCATCCGTTCGTGATTTCAGTGCCATAGGTTTCTGTTGGCATTAACTGTGCTGACATAACAGTGAGTACATGGCTGGATGATGGGCAGTTCAATTTCTTTTTCAGTGTTTCGAATCCAAACGTTAACGACTGTGTTTTTGCCTGCATGGCTACAGCGTGATGCTTAAAGGTCATGTGATGCCCCAAGCTGATGCCTAAATATTTATATGTGGAAGCAACCTACACTGTGACTCTAATCACATAGATTAGTGAGTCTAATCACATAGATTGGGTACTTGTTCCTATCGAAAAAGAGAAAAGCATAGGATTGCTGGTAAGGGAGTAGTTGGATGGGGGATAATGTGGAGGGGATCTTCCTAATTCAGAAGTGATGCCCTCACACACCCATATGGGTGCCATGCTTCATCATCGGGCTTTTGCTCCTCATGGGGCCGGCGCTGCAATGCCCCATGGGCCCCGCAAGAGGGCTCTTTATCAGAAATCTTTTTTAAAAACTCTGTGATGGTGCGTGCGGGTGTGTAGAGGCACGTAGTGTGAGTCTGAGTTTAAAATTACCTAAAGTGTATCCTAAGGTGAATTTATTGGGGGGTCCCTTGGGTATATTAAAAGAAGGTTGATAAAAACTTAGCGGTCGGTGCCGGTTAAGGAATCACGACTGTCTCATGAATAGAGCATCAACACAGTCTGGTAGATGCTAGGTCAGGTCGACATGTTTCACGCCCTGGTGGTCCAAGTGGATCCCAGGCGTTTCTTCAGGACCAGTAAGTATTGTGAGAACCTTAGTACGAGCCCTAAAAAAGTGGTGTGGGAACGTTGCTTATTCTAGTGGAACAGTATCAGGTCAGAAAGTACCTAGAATATGTTTTCCCTGAATTACAATATAATCCAACCTGGGGAAAAGGAGAAAAAACGGAGAGAAGAAAAGCAATAGAGCAAATGAAAACATTTGCTGGTTAGGGTGCTCATAATGAGTCACCACCTTTTCTTAGCATCATTATGTGCCATTTCGTAAATTAGTACTATACGTTGTTTCAATGAAATGCAGGTATTTATGCATCTGTGACTTTCAACATACTTAGATTAGCATGATCCAGTTAAAAACATATAACATGCAAAATACATAACCAAATATTGGTATTTAGGACTAGACAGCACAACAAAAATAAGCCATAGTATTTTTAACATGTAAAACATCTCAACGGAGATAATTCTGTGGGTAGAGTAGCCCTCATATCTTACCCCCACGTAACAGTCTAAGTGTGCCTTAGGCCTATCAAAGGCCCCCATGCACTGCGGTGTACCTGAAATAGTAAGTAAACAGGAGCCTTCTGTTAGTGACTCCACGGGTGCATCGTATGCACATTACCGATGTTGGGCAAATTGATAGTACTCACAGTGCGGTGCTCATGGATATGCGTCTGACCTACCCCTCGCCCTGCCTTCCTGGAAGTGAGGGCTCCATGATGAGCGCGTTGTTTAAAGCCTCTTCGTTGCGGCAATGCAGTCTCTGGTGGCGGGGCTTCTCGACCCGGAAGTGATCCTGTCTTGGTAAAAGTTGATGTTATTCCGAATACAGTGGTCATAGTGACTCTCTGCAGCGGCCATCTTAAAGCAGGACAGATATATGGAAAACTCATTGATCTAGTCAACAGTTGTTGCCTATATCGTTAGGAAGTGGTGCAGTTGAGATGTAATTCTCTCTGTGGGGCATTTATAAGGGTTATCATAGTGAGACCTCAAGTGGGTATAGAGCAAATGAAAATATTTGCTGGTTAGGGTGCTCATAATGAGTCACCACCTTTTCTTAGCATCGTTATGTGCCATTTCGTAAATGAGTACTATACGTCGTTTGAATGAAGTGCAGAGATTTATGCATCTGTGACTTCCAACATACTTAGATTAGCATGATCCAGTTAACAACATATAACATAAAACATACATAACCAAATATTAGTATTTAGGACTAGACAGCACAACAAAAATAAGCCATAGTAATTTTAACATGTAAAACATCTCAACTGAGATAATTCTGCGGGTAGAGTACCGCTTATATCTTACCCCCACGTAACAGCCTAAATAAGCCTTAGGTCTAGGCAAAGGCCCACCTGCACTGCGGTTACCTGAAATAGTAAGTAAACAGGAGCCTGCTCTTAGTTACCCCACGGGTGCATTGTATGCACATTACCGGTGTCGGGGAAAATTGATAGTACTCACAGTCCGGTGCGCGTGGATACATGTCCGACCTACCCCTCGCCCTGCCTTCCTGGAAGTGAGGGCTCAATGATGAGCGTGTTGTTTAAAGCCTCTTCGTTGTGGCAATGCGGTCTCTGTGGGCGGGGCTTCTCGACCCGGATGTGATCCCGTCTGTGTAAAAGTTGATGTTATTCCGAATGCAGGGGTGATAGTGACTCTCTGTGGTGGGCATCTTAAAGCAGGACAGATATATGGAAAACTCATTGATCTAGTCAACAGTTGTGCCTATATCGTTAGGAAGTGGTGCAGTTGCGATGTAATTCTCTCTGTGGGGCATTTATAAGGACTATCATAGTGAGACCTCAAGTGGGTATAATGCCCAAATCATTGTTTAATGTGGTATCCCAGGATGTTATATTAAATACCCTAATGATTAGTGGAAGAATGACCAGTCCCCTTCAAAGAAATAGGTTGGGTATATAACCAATGTCATGTATTTAGACATAGAGCTTGGATTACCCAGTTGTCATACTTGACACTTTAGTGAATGGTGGCTGCGTGTCCGGTCATCTCATGAAAGTAGTTGAGGTCACCATCAATAGAGGACCCTTGTAAATAGAGGGATAGCAGTATTCTCTGGTCTGGTTCTTAAGTGCATAGGTAGGTGTGATGTTCTTGTGTAGTACCGTCACGGCGAACATTAACTGACCTCATGTCCATAATAAAAAGGGAGCAGGAAGATGGAGGTATTTGTCCCTTGTGTGATTGTAATTTCATTTGTAGTCAGAAAATAGGGGTGTCTAACGTAGTTATGGGTTTATCTAATGTATTCTAAGCATGGAATGTCGTCATTTAGTCCCTGTAGACCCTGGAGGTAGAAGCTCATTATACCAATATACCTCAGGATGCCACCATTGAAGTCTTGTAGAATTGTCTGATGGCGAAAAACCAGGCGTCGACGTGTTTCGGTAGTATAGATACAATAGGACCACCTTCTTCAGGACAAAGCTATTTTCTCCTTATACAACGGATCTCTTATCGGTCACAAGTTAACCTGAACAGAAACAAGAAAATATATGTATATACAAATGATTTATAGAAAGTAAATCTTCACCAACATCAACAAACTCATGCATATCCTGCTGCCTATAATAATGCAACACATCTTATCTGTCAATAAATGACATAATAATCAACGTATAAGTGCTCCAAACATCATATATCCGACCTACATACACCATTTATCAGGGACAGCATCATACTTCTCCCACACCATTATATTAAAAAGTCACTTGACATCCAGTCTCTCCATGTATCCTTTCACTATTTAGACTTAATAAACTCACCGGTGCAGCTGCACTCAGGTGGTAATGTCTCCCGATCATGAAGGAGTGAGATGGTTTTTTACTCCAAGGATGACTATAATAATAAAGACATCCATAATTAGAAAGGCATCTATTGTACGACTGTACTCCTTATTGCTAAATTCTTAAATAATAATAAGACGCCCACTAGTTACCTATGATCAAGGATGATTAAATAGCAAGTAGACTTTTTCAATTGTATGTCCACACTTCAATGAGGAATCAATCAGTGTATATCCCCACTTCAAAGAGGAATCAATCACTCATATCCCTGTATTGTAGGGGAATATATCACAATATTCACTTAGCGTTAGATATGAGACACATGCATAAGGTTTCATTATTTTAACCTGAAAGGTATTAACCTCTATTCTCACCTTTCTAATAACGGGTCACTTCTATGTTTGCATAAAAAAATGTTTTGAAAATATTGGTGCCGGAACAAATCTCGGTCCCTAGAATTTAAAAATAATAATGTCCAGTAAGAAGAAAATTCATAAAGGACAACTCAAGCATTGATGTTGCATGTACTACATTTGAGTCTCACCTCGAGTGTGATAAGTAACAGGTCTCTATGTTTCCTGTATTTTGGGCACCTGGATCGCGTATCCGTAGCTGCACATAACGAAAAAAATATATCACAATACGAGGAAGTATATTGGTGCCAATGCCTTTATATAGACTTAAATCCCCATGACTAATAGCTAGCCTTAGACTATATTACCCTTTACTGACCTAGTGAGGCATTATCATATTGCCTCCAACATATGAAATAAAGCCGCCCTCGGCGTCACCCCAGTTTACCCTAAGCATTCCTCAGGGGTATACAGACTGCTCTTGTACAAACGGGGGTTTTAGGATCCACCCTCACAAATTGTTCCTGCGCTCACCTTTAGTTCTGACGGTCTTAGCGTCTCCCGGTGCCTGCTCACGTCGCCCTTCGTAGCTAAATTCATGGGCCGTCGCAGGGCCTCCATTTTATTACGTAATTCGTGCGTCATTCCGACATGCAAGCATTACGTACAATACGTGCGTGCCTCCATATTGGAATACCTACTTGGGGGCTGTATATCCCAACACATTTTGAATGACGTAAAATGCTCCAATCGGCACGGAAGGCGCCATATTTGTATTCCCAAAACTCGTATATATAATCAAGTACATATTCGTAAATAGATCATCCCCATGTCATGACTGTCTTTCTATAAGTTTTACAGCCTCCTAATTATACAGCCACTATTGTTTAAACATTGTCGTTATTTTCTTTTTATTTAAAATATGGTGATTAGTCATATATGCTTAATACGCATTGCTCTCCTATTAAGATAGAGAGTTCTATGATGCGATGACTAGTCTCCTGCACAGGAGGATATAGATATCGAATCATACTCTATAGTCTTTGGTGCGCATGCTTTATCATGTACTCACACCCCCAATGAAGAGACCATAATCTATATATTTGCATTAGAACAGCTAAATGTACTGTTATGATACCACTGCAGAAACAGTTTAAGTTAATTGAATACAATAATTTTCTTATCTATGAACTATATTTTGCTGAGTTATAATCTCGACTCTCTCAAATATATTTAGGCAGCCAGTTTCATCCAGTCTTCCTTGGTATTAAGTCCCCTCTGGACAGTGTCCAAAGTGGAGATGTACCATTGCTCCCTATTTTTCCTCTTCATTTCAGAGTTACCTCCTCTCCTGGATAAGGTTATTTTCTCTATTATAAACCAATCAAATTCAGTGTGTTTATGCTTCAGCAAGTTATAATGATCCACTAGTGGAGCGTTAGGTTTATTTGTTTTCAAAGCTGACTTATGTTCTAATAATCTGAGTCGTAGTTCCCTCCCTGTTTCGCCCACATATGCCAAACCACACGGGCATCTGAGTAGATATACTACATTGCTGCTCCTACAGTTATTTAGACTTTTGGAAGTAACTATTTAGTCATTATAAACCAATGTTTTTGTGACTACACAGTTGTCACATATAGAGCAGTTTCCACATTTATTATTGCCCAATGTCCCTCTCCTTGGTTTCAAAGTTTTCAGTACAAAAAAATTAGACAAAGATGGTTGGTACAATTGTGCAGGAGCCTAGGTACACGGCGCTGTGAAGAAGCATTCAGGCTCCTAAAGCACAACACTCAAATACCAATTGTTTATGCTGTATCAAGTTTTTTAACTTCTATGTGGTGGGCGCGAAAGGCTTTTTTAGGAACCTGCAATGGATCTAATATTGACTGACTTTTTATCTGATTCTGTAAATAGTTTTATTTTGTTTTATCTGGGTTTTAGTTTTTAAATTTGTTTTTATATATTGCATGTTTTGGCAATGCTCTTTTATGGTTCACGGACCGAAATAAAGAAAGATTGGATTGGAATTACATTTCTCCCAACTTGTAGCTAACAGTGTTTCTCTCTAGGGCCATACTAAATGTAATGGCCCACTTTTCTTCAAATGGGGGAAGTTAATCTTATGGGCATTTGAATAGAGCCTTCTAAAATGGGTAGGACACTGTAGCACTCACTGGTCTCCTTTTCTTATTCTCAGTTGATCGAGTGTTGGATTAAGGAATGTCAGAAGCTCGAGATTCCTATCAGCCCCAAATTCAGTCTCATAAACATTTTAGGAGACGCCTATGAAATCCGTCAATGGAATACCGATGGCTTGCCGCGTGACCTTGTGTCAACAGAAAACGGTATCCTTGTGACTCGAGGTCGGCGCTGGCCCCTGATGATAGATCCACAAGATCAGGTGAGAACCGTTTATAACCAGATCTGTAATTAAACGTTGTACTTTTTGGCAAATTGATTTTCATGTCTCTATGCTGTGGGGAGGAGAAGCGTCCGTTATAATCGTATAACACTGTTACGGTGCTGCCAGTTATGTAGTGTTACCAGTGCTTTAAATGGGCCGGTACTCACCGGTACTGAGTACCGGCACTTCTTAAATTTATGACTCTGAGTACCGGCACTTCTCTACTGCCGAGGAGAGTACCGGTACTCATTAAAAGGTAGGCTCATTGGCTGTGCTGGCGAGCAGGAGTAGAACGTGTCTCTGGCAGCCAAGGCACCGCTTCTGCAGCCCCGATCTGAGCCCCAGCTGAGCTATTCAGCAGGGCTCATTTCAATAATGTCCGGTGCTCACTATCACGCTGTGATTGACAAAGCAGGGTCGAGATTCATTTTACCTGCTAGTGTGCGCGTGTGATTTTCAAAGCGCAGCACTTCGAAGTGGGGGTATCTTCAGTTTCTTCCTACTCTTGTGCTCTAAAATATATAGTATTGTGCCAAACAACAGCAATTAACAGTATGGCATTAAGGAGGTGCAACTATTGCAAAAAAAAGGAAATGTTAACGAGTTTGTTTATATAAACACATTTATCATGTGTTTTGGTGTGTGCTGCAACTATTATAGAAGTCGTTAAGTATCATCATGTCTTGCCCTTAGCCCCGCCCCTAGCCCCGCCCACTCACTACACCTCTAGCTCATGTTAATGGGTACCTGCACTTATTTTTTCCCATTTAAAGCACTGAGTGTTACCCTTCAGAAGAATTAATCAGCTGAAAGCAGTTCACATTGTCATTATCTGTAATGGCAGCGGCTTTTGATGCACCTGTTCTTGTTGTGTAATTATATATGACCATCGGTTCATACATGCCGATGCCTGATACAATCAAGGCAGTGGCGTAGCTAGCCTTACGGGCGGCCCCTCCTTTTGCCGCCTTGCGTCGACCCCATTGAAGACGGGGGGTGCTGGCGAAATTCGGCGGCGATTGCCGCCCCGCGACGGCCGAAATGTAGAGCGGGGGTGTTTTGCCGCCCCGCGACAGCCGAAATGTAGAGGGGGGGGCGTTTGGGGGATTGCCGGCCCCGAGACGGCTGGTAGGGGCGGGAGGAGGTTGCCGCCCTGGACCCCCCCCCCTTAGCTACGCCACTGAATCAAAGACCCAGGAGACTGTCTCGACTGCAGAAACAGTTTATTTCATTGAATGTTAAATACTTCATATCCAACCACCAGCCAAAGGAGTGTTCTCCGAATTAACTTTGCCTAAAAATGGGAAAGTACAATACCGACCAAAGTTCTTTTATGCCCTTGTTACTTATGTTATTACAGGAAACAGTGACCGGTCCCTATAGCCAGGGCTTTAAGTGGGGGAAAAAAACTAGGGGGGGGGGTCTAAAAGGGGCGTGGCAAATTTCTTAAAGGGGTGTGGCCTATCCGAGTAGGGGCATGGTCTAACTCAAGATAACTAGCATTGTGTGCTTAAGAAAATCATGAAGTCGCATCCAGCAAAGGATAATAAAATAGGCAAAAGGTATATTTATTAAGTATAAGCCATAAAATACCAAACACTTTAAAAAACATGTAAAAATTATTTACATTACTTAGAAATCTATTGCAGGATTTCCCAAAACCCTTGAAGTTATTCACTGTGTCTATTTTGCTGGGGTTTCTCACAACAATTTTCTTCAGCAGACCTTCTACCTTTTGCCAGCCAACTCTTTACATATAGCTTTGCGTCAAATGGAGGACCATTGAGTTTTACCCATAAGCATGAAGAAATGGTCTCTACAAGAAGAGAGGCCCTTGTTGGACTAGCAATTAAGTTCATTGCGCTGAAACCTCTCTCGCAATCCGCATTACTTTCTGGCAGGGTTTCCATGCAAACTACTAACTTTTTTAATGCTTCAGGGGTTTTCTTTCCACCAAAATCTTTGAAAAGTCTAAAAGCTTGGATAGTATCTCTTGCTGGCAGCTGAAACTCTGAACACAGTTTCTGGATATCTGTTTCACCATAAAGAATGTATTCATCACCAGAAGGCAAGTTGCCT
Organism: Calotriton arnoldi; assembly: GCA_963921515.1. Classification (NCBI taxonomy): domain Eukaryota; kingdom Metazoa; phylum Chordata; class Amphibia; order Caudata; family Salamandridae; genus Calotriton; species Calotriton arnoldi. Next base: position 67,471 of record CAWUFW010021412.1, on the reverse strand, counting down.
GCATCTAGCACACTGAAGCTGGCTATAAGTTCTTTCTCAGAATCCGGGGCACATCGTTTATTGATATTTACAGACAGACTTTGGTAAAACTGATTTTGATTAAGGGCAACAGAGTTACTTCTACTATGGAAAAGAGGAACATTCTTGAATTTGCCCTCGTCAACTGCTCTCTGAGCCGCAGAAGCAAACTCCCTGGTGAGCCCTTCATTGCTCTAAATATACGTACTTGACTAACCAAAAGTCTGTGGGCATTAACAATTGTAATGTCCCTCCTCTGTAAGGAGAGTGATAAGTCTTTGAGCTCTTCAAGTGCATCACACATTACCCCCAAATCTCTGATAAAAGAATAGGATGTAAGCTTCTTCAAGAGACCTTCATACTTACTCCGGTCTCTTATGGGTCTGGATGGGTCTTTAGAAGCATTCTCAAAAAGTGTTTTCAAGGCTCCTTCTCAGAGCGGCGAACCCGGCCTCGGGCACACAATACAGCTCGAGGGGCTTCAGGCCGTAAAAGCAGGGACGTGCCGGTTCTAACCAGCTGTTGTTGTGCCGATGGCTGGCACGATGACGTAGGTGGCGCTGCGTGTTCAAAGAGAAGGGAAATCCCGAGAGAAAGTGTCTCTCTTCAAAGTATTTCCCTTCCTGCTACAATGACGTCACGCCTTAAGCAGTGCGCGCGCATGCTCACCCGAAACACCAAACAAAAACCGGGACGTCTGGTCACCCTACCTTTGACCTTTGAGGCCCGAAAATAGAGCCCCCTAGAGACCCCTTTCGAGGCCCCCCAAAAAACTGGGGGTGCTCAGACCCCCCCCCCACTTAAAGCCCTGCCTATAGCCATATATGAGCCCATTTTCCTAGTGTACATTTAGGTCTTAAGTAGATTCTCATACTAAGAAGCTTTCACAATATAGGGTAATTATACATAAATACTTAGAGGTTTGGCAGCTTTTTGGCATCAGTAGGTTAGGTCAATTCTCCAAGGCGGTTCCCTTGTGTATTATAAAATGCTAATGTCCACTGAAGTTTTTAGAATCCTATTATCACCATTAGAAGTGGATTGTGCAGATACTGCTTCTCAAAGGTGTGCATTTTTCTTACATTTCCAGTCAATGTCCAGCAACAATTTTTATCTAGATTCGCAGACCGTGGTTTGTTGTGCTTTAGAAGTAGCATATCCCCTTATTGACAAAGCGATCCTCTGACTCTCTACCGCTTTCATCTGCACTAACCTTGGCACAAGTTAAAGCCCACTTTACATCGGCGTCAATACTGATTCTTCTTTAAGCTTTTGTCCCATCGGGGAGCAGCTTCTATCTCCCATCTGAGTGACAGGCCACAGTTTTTATTTTTACCCCATCTTTGGGTAACAATATTAGTTTGTGTCGTCTCTGAAACCATGTGCAGCATGCACTCTTCTTCCTGAAAATGCAGAAACTTTTGCAGCTGATATTTGTGCAGTTCATGGTTCATATTTTCTTCTGCGCTTTTTTTTAATTGTGTTATTTGTAGAGAATGAACCTAGGCAATTGGGCAGAGGAATACTTTACCGAGAGCGAGTATACAGTCCAATCCCTACAGGTTACAGACTTCGGACAAGAGGAGTAGACATATGTTGATCAGAAGTTAGCATATAGGGTGGGAGAAGTAATGGGAGAGTAAGGTGACTGGTGAAGGGCCTTAAGTACTTTCCTGAGCAGAAGGAAGTAGAACAGTCTGTGTGTAGTGCGGAGAATGTGATAATATTTGTGTTGCCCATTCTTTAGGTATGCAACACAGTGGACGATGCCTTTGAAGGGTGTGATAGTGGTATCATTAAGTCAGGAGCAGAACTTGACTTAAGAATATGTGGACAAGTGCATGGGACTGGATGCTTGAGTGGAATGTATATTAGAAAAGAAAGTGTTCAGTTTTGCACAGGAGGCCGATCTGATGCCACACCAGTGGGATTTTAGTTATTACATGCTCCTTGACAGAGATGCTGGGATACATATGAAAACCTAGACATTCGGAGCTGGTATGAACGAGGGGTAGGAATCCACTGAAAGGCATATTGTGAATCAGTCAGTAATTCATACTTTCAACTTACTATTGGTATAAAAAACCATGCAAGCAGGTAACATATTAGATATAATAAAATACATCAGCAAAGACATAAAATAAGTAAAAAATAAATAATAGTGTAACAAGCCGACGTACAAAAATGAGTATTTGAGATCATGGAATTCATGAATCTATCTTATTCCTGATCCTAATAGGGCCAACAGAAAGCTGTTGACACACAGGCACACCAAAAGATTATCCAATAATTGCAGAAAAAGAAAAGCAGGTCTACACTGGGCAAAATTTGGAACTTTAGGTACTGGAATAAGAAATACAATTATATGAGACATAAAATTTGCAAACAAACATAAAGTGCATGGCAGTTTGTGAAGAACGCATATGCCAAGGACTGTTGTTTAAAATGTCAGACGCTAATCTGCCCTTTGGTAATGCAAGGAAATAATGCTCAAAGCCCATTCTAAAATATATTAAATGGGAACGGTTCCAGGTATTTTGAACATTATTTAAATATGGATTCATGGATTCCTGTGTTTTGATCAAAACCTAGAATTTTACAGTATGCTTCAAGAGTTTACGGTCCTCTCTGCTGGAATTTCTCATGTGGTAAAAGGGTGTTCTTATCCCATTTTTTATCTGCTTCAGCGAATGATGTAACCATATATGGGAGAGATTTGTAACCCAGCCTGGAGATAAAGATAAAATCATTACCCTGTAGGGATACAAAATACCTTCTTCCTGAGGACAGGCCGTGCAACCAGCAGCTACTATTATCAAAGATGAACTCTGAGTAGGAGAAGGCCTGGACCTTCCTAAAACATGATTGCTAACAGAAAAGATGTCTGTTTTAGTAGACCTGGGCCCCAATACTATGGCATATGATTTTGAATAGTTTGTGCTCAGATCTCACCCATCATTGTAGGATATAAAGCCTTTAATAAGTTTGTTAAGGCCATTAGCCATACGGGCCATCAAACCAGCATCATCTACGTACAAAAGAGTCGGAGTAAGTTTAGAACCCACTCAGGGAATGTCCAGGCTCATTTCCAGTAAGATGGATTCGAGATCCTTAATGTATAAAACAAATAGGATTGGGGTCCACTGTCCCTAAACTGGATTTAAAATCAAATTGCACCTCCGAAAAAATGTTTTTCTCCTTTGCCCATGGTAGTAGTCTGTCTACTCCAGGATGACACTGCCAGCCACCTTAATGACCAAAATAAATTTGAGAGATAGGGCGGTAGCACCGAGGGTCAACCTGCAGCATTAAGGACTCTAGTCTGATTGGGGGGGGGGTTGGGGGGGGGCACAAATTAATTTTGTTCTTAAAGAGAACCATGGGTACACTGCCTGGGCTAGGAGCATTGGCTGACAGGATCTCAATAATAGCCAGTTCAACCTCGAAATAAGAAAAGACAAGACTGTGAGGTGTAGGATGACAAGAGAAAACAAAACACTAGTGCTCTGGATCTATTGTGGAAAGCTTATTGTGAAAGGAAAAATGCAACTTATCTATCAGGAAAAATTGTACAATCAAGGGAGGAGCTTGTCTGATTAAAAAAGAATGAGTTCATCTTAGAGAAAGGGCTAAGATCTTTCTTATGACCAGTCTCAACAAGGTCGCCCAGGCTTTGATACAGATATCATGTTTCCTTTTCGTCAATGCTTCCTTATGAATGATCTGACAATGCACTATATCTGACTTATCCCTAGGCCCTCGATTCAGGGCCTGCCTTCATTACAGTTAGTTTGGCAGCATGAGTAGTCAAACAGATTTGGTTTGGGATCAACAGAACCATGATTGACCTTCAAAAATGATCAATAGAAAAACATATAATCTTAAAAGTGTCCAAAACAAAACAACATGTAGAACAGCACTTTTTAAGCAGTTATACGTAGCAGATAAACTAAGATTCATAAGTTGCTTTAAAACGCTTCAGGAATAACATGCTTCTATTTTAGTCTGAGTTCGCCATGCTTCACAACCAGGCTCTGTTGCATGACATAAGTAGATTTGTCCATTAATTGATTAAGTGAAAAGAAACTAACAGATGATTATGGTCACGGTAGCCCACTAAATGCATGGAAAAAGGTAACATGCGGCTAGCTAGATTGTTAGAAACAAAATGTAATCAATCGTACTGGTACAACTCCTGCCTATTAAGGTGGAGGCAGCAACAATTATCCAAATCAGAAACCCATTGAACATTGATCAGTCTACAGTAACATATCAGATCTAGTAAAGGAAGTACTTGACAATCCTGGTTACGAAAAAAACCAGCAACTTCCATATCATCCGCAGGCATTCTAGAATAATCATCAGAACACTTTTATCCAAATTTGGCGTTAAAATTGCCAGTTAGAATTATGGAACAGGGCTGGGTAGAAAAATGAGAACGGGATTCCCTAAAGAAGTTCAAGTGTTTGAACTGTCCATTAAAATTATGTTGATACAAAATTAACATTGTAAAAAATTAACAATCAAAAGAGAAGTGTCTCTGCCCCATTACAAACTGGAAATTATGAACATTAAGATATAACGGTGATGTCTTACAGGTCAGAGAAGTATCCTCTCAGATCTGTAGGTCTCCTTTAGGATCCACTAAGGGCAGGAATAGCTTGAATTACAAATGAAGTCTCCAGTAGTACGATGGTCAAAAAGCGTAATACATTTCAGCCAGGAATCATTATCTAGGTTAAAAGAAATGCCAGCAGTGTTGCAGGAAAGAATTTTTAAATCTACCTTGGAGAATGATGCTGAGACTTCATCCAATTGTACAGAGTGACTCATGTCGTACACAGTGACACATGTTGTGGGAAAAGAGGATACAGGAAATGGATTATTGACATTCATTCATTTGTTGAGAGAGTCTTTGTCTATCCATGCCCCCGGGTTCCTTGTCCAGAGGAGACCCATTAATCAATAGAGTCGAAACACGTTGACAACTAGTTCTTTGGGAGAGACACCCTAAATGTAGCTCCATGGACAGATATAAATATATATTAAAAATATATAGTTTAGTCTTCAAAAATTGAGCTGTGAATACCTTCGATTGACATTGTGTGATTAGCTTTATTGTACTATTCATATTGTCACATTTTCAAAACATCACTGTACTATTATCTTTAACAAACATTTTTGGAACTGGTATTCTCTCACCTTTCTAAGATAACCGCCTGGCCAACCTTTTAAGTATTTGCTCTTTAATTGTAATATGTTCACATTGTATGGGGACTGGTATCTAATAGAGACTTCTAGCTGCAGATTCCTTACCTTTGGATTTCCCAGTTGTCAGATTGGATCTGGAAACTTTTGCGCAAGCAGTACCCCTGCGTGCCGTCAGGTGGCTCCGTTCAGTTGCACGTGGCATAGTCAGTGTCGTTGCTGCCAGATGTGATGTCGGGTTCACCTATATATGCACCACCCAGTCACGCAGACATCAGTTCTTTTCTTTCCGCACCAGTTAATGCTGATCCGGAGAAGAGCTACTTCTCGGTCTCTTTTTGATGTTTTGTCAAGGATTTTTTCATTGTGTGTCGAGGGATGACCTCTGGAAAACTAGGGTTCAAGCCGTGTGGCACCTGTCACCGTGCCATGTCGGTTACCGACCCGCACCTTGTGTGCTTATGGTGTCTCGAGTACAACCACGACTTGAAGTCTTGCTCGGACTACCGGGCCATGGTGTCGAAGGCTTTAAGGGAGCAGTCCCTAAAGCTGCTTGCGGCACGGCAGTCGACGCCATCGAGTGCGACTCCTTGGAGGTCCTGATTCAGGAAGAGAAGGTCTGAGGACCGCTCCAGGAGCTCCAAGTCTTCTTCGTCGCACTCGAGATCCTCGGGACACTCGGGGAAGAGGCATTAGAAGAAGAAGTCTAAGCAGACTTAAAATTCGCCTCGTTCATCGAGGATTGACGAGAAGAGTGAGGAACATCGACGTTCCAGGCATGGTTCTGCGTAGTCGGACCCAGGTTCGACTCCGCGTCTCCCCCAGTTTCGACTCTGTGTCTCCCCCAGTTTCTGGGAGCTGGAGCAACCCCTCTCAGGTAAAAGAGTTTTACAAGGCCATGCACCAAGTATTTGAGTGGGCTGACCCCTCTGGTGCTGCTTTGGGCCCCATGGGGCTGGAGGAGACCCCATCAGGTTCCCCGCCGGCAGCTCCGGCCTCGGCTCCGTAGGGGTCTCATGGGTCCGAATCCGGATCGGCGCAGGTCATGCCAACGTTACTTTCCCCAACGCCGGTCCCAAAGTCAATGCTGCCAGCGCCCACCAGCAGCACCAGCCCCATTCTGATTCCCAACGACTCAGTCGGATCAGTGTCAATCAACGCCAACTCCGGTGCCGACAGGGCCAAGAGGCTCTAAGTCATTGCCTGAACGTTTTGAGGGGGTTTCAGGCATGTAAAAAGAGTGGGAGGGGTCACTGGACCCTATAGAGCACCAGTTAGACACCCCTGGTGAGGAATTAGACTTGTATGAAGAGCTTGCGGAGGCCAGTGGACTGGACACCTCTCCAGATGCTGGTATGCTCTCTCAAACTACTGTGGCTATGGAGGAGGGAGCTCCTTATGCAATGGTGGTGAAGAGGACAGCAGAGATCCTTGGCTTGGAGTTGCCCTCGGTGCAGTTCAAGACTAACCTCTTGACCAAAGTGCTTCAGCCTGGGGCTTCCTCATCCGAACCCCTTTTGCTCTTTAATGAGGCAGTGACCGATGTCCTTCAGGGCTCATGGTCCAAGCCTAGCACAGGGGCTCCTGTGAAATGGACTATACTAGCATGCCGCCATCATCCTCCCCGGGTGATCCAAGTTTCCTCAGCCAACATCCTATCTCTGACAGCTTGGAGGTCCGAGCTTCAACATCCCACAGTGCGGTTCCTTCTGCTCCCCCGGACAGGGAGTCCAAGAGGCTGGACGCACTTGGGCAGAAGATGTTTCTTCCACCAGCCTAGCATAGTGGTCGGTGAACACTGCATGCCTTTTGGGCAGTTTCTCGTATACCTTACGGAAAACCATTGCGCAAGTGCTGCCACAGGTCTCAGATGATGCCTGGACTGTGCTTTCCCAAGCAGTGAGAGATGGGAGAAATGCACCAAAGTTCACCATTAGGTGTGATCTGGATACATCTGAAAGAGACACGTTAGTGGCAGATTCCTTACCTTAGAATATCCCCAGGCGTCAGGCTGGATCCGGAAAGTTTTTTGCGTAGCAGTACCCTTGCGCGTCGGTAGGCGGCGTCGTGCGGCTCCGCGTCCGTCGTCGGCGTCGTGATCGCCAGGATGTCGTCGCGGGCAGTACTTAGGCGCCGCCCCTGCGCGCTGACGTCAGTTCTGTTCTTCTTTTTCCGCGCCAGTAAGCGCAGATCCGGGAAGAGCAGTGCCCTAGTCACTTTTTGACTATCTTTTTTGTGAAATTTTTCACTGTTTTCTTCAACGAGTCTTCACGACTCCTAAGGTGTCGTAGGGATGCCCGGCTTTAAGCCCTGCGAGGAATGTGGTCGTATGATGTCCATCACGGACCCCCACCTCGAGTGTCTCTTCTGTCTCGGCCGAGACCACGACACGAAGTCGTGCCCTGACTGCCGGAAACTTCATCCGAAGGCTTTGCGAGAGCGGTCTCGAAAGCTCCTTGAAGTCCGGCAGTCGGCTCCGCGCCGCACCAAGCCCCGGTCCCGGGAGAGGTCGAGGGCCGGACGCGGAGTCCCCGCCGTTCGTCGGAATCCAAGTCTTCGCGCTCCTCCGGTAAGTCGAAGCACAAGAAGTCTAAGCGGCGTCATCGCTCTAAGACTTCGCCTCGCCGGTCGCGCGACTCGGCTGAGGTCCCTGTCGGCACCGTCCCCGCCCCCGCGGCCCCGGACGTGCCTGTCGAGCTGCCCCCGCATTACCCGTCCTACCCGGGTTCGGGGCGACTCCGGCCGAGCTCCAGAAATTCCTGTCGGCCATGGCCCGCCTCTTCGGGCCTCAAGGTCCCTCCGGTGCGCCTTCGGGCCCCGCGGGCCCAGATGGGGTTGCTCCGGCGTCGCCGTCGACTCCGGTCCCGGCGTCGCCTGTCCCACCAGCCTTCGTCCCGGCCTCGGCTCCGGCCTCGACCCCGGTTCCGGTGGTGCCGCAACCCCCATCGACGCCGGTTGACCTAACCACGCCTCCGCCGACGCCGATGTCCCCGGTGCCGTTTCCGACGTTGTCCGGGGCTCCGGGCGGCGTCGTTCCCCGGTTCTCCCCGGGTCCGGACATGGAGCCGGACCGGCGTCGCCCGACGCCGGTTCCGGCGCCGATGAGACCTTGGGTCCCTTATGTCCCTCCTCCTCCATCTTTTCAACCTGAGGAGGACCAGGAGAGCTGGGAGGGTCTGACGACCCTCTCACACAACAGTGCGAGTTTGACCCGGACTGGGTTGAGGAACTTGGGGATGCCAGTGGGCTGGATACCTCCCCCGACTCTGGCATGCTGTCTCCTCCCGTGGCCACGGAGGAGGGGGCTAATTTTGCAACGGTGTTGCGTAGAGCTGCTGGAGCCTTGAATCTCCAGTTGCCTACAGTGGCCGTCAGGACTAACCTCCTGACTGAAGTGCTTCAGCCGGCGGCCTCCTCTTCGGAGCCTGTGCTGCCGTTCAACGATGCACTCACTGACGTTCTTTTGGGTGCCTGGTCCAAACCCACCACAGGGGCTCCTGTGGATAGGAACGTGGCCCGACGCCATCGCCCGGCTCCGGGCGACCCCCTGTTTCTCTCCCAACACCCCACCCCTGAGAGCTTGGTTGTCCAAGCCTCTGCCTCCCAAACAGCCTTCCCTACCGCCCCTCCGGATAGGGAATCCAAGCGCCTGGATCACTTTGGGAAGAAGGCTTTCTCTTCCTCCAGTGCTGGCTTGCGGTCTGTTAATACCGCTTGCCTCTTGGGCCGATACACCCACTCCCTGTGGGATTCGGTGGCTGATGTTTTGCCGCAGTGTTCTGAGGAGGTCCAGACACTGCTTACCAGGGCTATTGCGGAAGGGCGTGATGCGGCTAAATATACCATCCGCTGTGGCCTTGATACCGCCGACTCGCTGGGCAGATCGCTTGCAACGACGGTGGCGCTGCGTCGCCACGCCTGGCTGAGAACCACTGGTTTTTCAGGGGATGTCCAGAATACTCTCATGGACATGCCCTTTGATGGAGTCGGTCTTTTTGGTTCGAAGGCAGACCATGCGCTGGAGCGTTTCAAGGACTCACGGGCTACTGCTAAGTCCCTGGGCCTTGCTGTTGTGCGCCCTCCGCAAACGTCTGCTTTTCGCCCCTTTCGTGGCCACGGAAGGGGCGCCCAGTCACGTCCACAGCCCGGCCAACGGCCCGCGCAGCAAGCGCCTTCGCGTGGCCGAGGGCGTGGATACCGCCGTGGCGGTTCGGGCAACCAGCGTGCGGGTCAGGCCACCACCTCCAACCCGTCCGCGGCCTCCAAGCCCTCCTAGTCCCTCCTTTCAGGTGCACAGCACGCCAGTCGAGGGCAGGGTCCGCCATCACCTTCACCACTGGCGTCCCATCACCTCGGACAAGTGGGTCTTGGACATTGTCCGAAGGGGCTACTCCCTCCCCTTCGAGACCACCCCCCAGCCATGCCACCTCAATTCCACCGCATGTCAGGGGATCACTTGGTGCTTCTACAGAAGGAAGTCACGGCCCTCTTGGCCAAGAGGGCCATCGAGCATGTTCCGACCCCAGAAGTAGGGCGTGGTTGCTACTCCCACTACTTTCTGGTGCCCAAAAAGGACAAGGAGGACATGCGTCCTATCTTGGACCTCCGGAACGTCAATCGCTTCCTCCGGAAGGAGAAGTTCAAGATGCTCACCCTAGCTCAGGTCTTCACTGCCCTCGACCCCGGAGACTGGCTGGTAGCGTTGGACTTGCAGGACGCCTATTTCCACATCCCCGTCCTGCCGGCCCACCGGCGTTACCTTCGGTTCACGGTAGGCCTCGAGCATTTTCAGTTCACCGTGCTCCCCTTTGGCCTTACCAGTGCCCCTCGGGTGTTCACGAAAGTGATGGCGGTGGTCGCAGCTCATCTGCGCCGGGCAGGGGTTTCAGTCTTCCCCTACCTCGACGACTGGCTGCTGAAGGCGGGCTCGTCCCAGGCAGTCGTCTCCCACCTCCAGACTACGGCCGAACTCCTGCACTCGCTGGGGTTCTCCATCAATGTGCCAAAGTCGCATCTGATTCCTTCTCCACAGCTCCTTTTCATCGGAGCAGTTCTGGACACGACGCAGTTTCGGGCCTATCCTCCCGAACGGCGAGTCCGGGATATTCAGGCTATGATTCCGATCTTTCAGCCTTTATCCTGGGTTTCGGTATGGATGACCCTGAGGCTGCTGGGCCTCATGGCCTCCTGCATCCTGCTGGTCACTCATGCCAGATGGCATATGCGGGCTCTGCAGTGGGACCTGAAGTTCCAGTGGGCGCAGCACCAGGGCGACCTGTCCGATCACGTCCAGATCTCGGAGGGGACTGCAAAACAGTTGCAGTGGTGGCTCTCGAACCGGCAATGGGTCATGGGCAGATCCCTCTCCCTTCCCCAGCCAGAGCACACAGTTGTGACGGACGCGTCCCTTCTGGGATGGGGCGGTCACATGGGAGAGGCGGAGATCAGAGGCCTCTGGTCTCCGGCAGAGTCCCGGCTCCATATCAACCTTCTGGAGCTCCGGGCGATCCGACTTGCACTCAAGGCATTCCTTCCCTCTGTCAAAGGGAAGGTAGTGCAGGTGTTCACAGACAACACCACCGCCATGTGGTACTGCAACAAACAAGGCGGGGTGGGGTCGTGGACCCTTTGTCAGGAGGCTCTGCGCCTCTGGTTTAGAAAAATAAGGGGACCCCTACATAAATAAGTATGAACTTGCTAGCTGTAGGGAAAACAATGTAAGGGAGAAAAAAGACAAGCTATTCACAAGCATAAATGTTTAACAAATAGTTATACCAGGACATAATACATGTAGTAAAAAGACATAGTGCTTGAGTATTATCAAAAAACATATATTTTTATTGTTTTACTGATATTTTATCATTTTTTCAAAAGTATCAAAAATATAATTCTGTATATATTAAAAATCACAATGCATCAAAACATATTCATGACATAAGATATAGTCAAACGAATAAGAGATTAGAACATGATAGTATAGTTGACTTATAATACAGTATTTTGTCTTAAATTCGTGACAGAATCCAGATCACATATGGACAGAAAGGAGGGTCGGCGGTAGATTGAACTACGCGCGTTTCGGCAAGTTGCCTTCGTCAGGACACCGTCTCAACTTTCACTGCATTGGACATATAATGAAATAATCTCAGTAATTACATGCACTTATGTCAAGGAGTATATTGATATTTATGTCCTGTGAAAACGTTGTGTGATAGAACCGTTTACAATAAAATCGGCAATGATATAGGAGGTTCAGTTGTGTTAAAGGGATCTATAAAAGATAAAAACCGTGCAAATTAAGTGAAGTTAAAAACAAATTCCAAGATTGGAATATGTGGACTATAGAAGAGATATACCAAAGAGACACTTCCCAATGTCACCCTTTCATGCTTCAAAGGATGGTGCATGAAGAAACTAGGTTCTATTGAAACCATCTATTTATAGAAAGTGCATACTTAAAGGAGTGGTGTTATACGGCAAAATATGTGCCAGCTAAGCATGCACGAAAATTAACAGGAAACCTAAAATTGTGAAGATGTTATAATCACCTATTATTATATTTAGATATTCTTTAAAGGTTGGTTCCAGTGATGTGGTTTCTTGAAGGTAAAATACAAAGAGTCCCTGAGTCTGTAATATAATGGTACATATATCTTAGTACAAATCATTGATTAGTTAAGTTGCTTGGCTCAAAGTTACTTGGGTACTAAAGACTGCTTCTATACCTTATAAAATGAACATCGGCACATGGATCAGATTAGCGAATGGCCATCAGTTTAATTACTTTTCAGGCTCTACTTGTCTGGACTTGGAGGTTTAGTCTGGTCGCAATATTTATCTCTATTAATGGAAAGGAAATAGGCAAAAAGCAATTGGTAAATAAATCTATTTCGAAATAGCAAAAGATGCTTGTATGTAGTCTAAAAGTAGTTTGAATACCCTGCTTTTACGTAAGCAAATACCTGTAGTGAGTTTCTATATCTCAGAAGGATCTTGTCGGCTTTAGTGCTGTTATTCTATGTATTCAGTGCATCTATGAGAAAACATAAAGTCCCATAAGTTACCAAGAATTATATATTATTAATAATTATTGTGACTATCAATGCTGGAAATGATACTGTCTCAATAAATACAGAGGATTACTAAAAGGTTCTCAGTTGTTTTGAATGCTAAAGCACACACTTCCTGATTATTTTAGTTGTTCTAAAATGAGGATGACATACTAATAAGGGTGTAATGCCTTGTAGTGAAACGGCGACTACCAAGGCATGGCTCAAAAAAGATCTTTCAGGGATGATACTGTCTCGATGTATACAGAGGATTACTAAAAGGTTATCTCAGTTGTTATGTTTGCTGAAGCACATAATTCCTAATTATTTTAGTTGTTCTAAAATAAGGGTGACATACTAATAAGGGTGTGGTTCCTTGTAATGAAGCAGCGACTACCAAAGCATGGCTCGAAAAAGGTTTTTCAGGCCATGCTATGTACGCGATGAATGAGTGGTTGCAAAAATTCAACAATTACAGCATGACCAAAATATTGGGTTAGATATAATGATAGCTATATCTATTTAAGCTCTTCCAAAAACGGTAATATCGCTCCTCACAACAAAGTGATTCCTACGCGTGAATGACTCTGGAAAGTAAGTCCCTGATGAAAGAGTGGCTTAAGGATTTAAATAAACAGATCGGTAGAACTCGAACATAGTTGAAGACCAACCTTGAAAGCCATGCTCTCTGTGTAAATGTTGAAAAGATTATAAATTTACCGTTCAATAAAGCCCAACCATTTTACCGTATGTGGCCTGACCGATAGGTCAAACGCATTATCATAGTCGGGCATATATACGTGGCCAGGACCCAAAATGGTAACATTAGCTCGGCGTCCTCGAAATTGTAAAAAATATATAAACTTCTGGTTGGTAACTAACAGCCTGCAAACAGTTAGCTTAAAAGTGTTCCTTACCATGGCACAGCTTTTGTGGTCTAAGTCCGATAGAATGCCTGTGTCCGGGAAAAGAAAGAGCTGTTGGTTGTGATCTTTATAAATGTGTTTTCCCGGGGTTTCTTAATTGGAATAAAAGGGTCACATGGTCTCGCATACGGGTGACGTTTAAGGACGTATACGCACGGGAGTCTAAATCCAAGAAATAAAAAAAGGGATTTCCAGACTTGCGATGTCAGTTGTTTATTAAGTGAAAGTATGGGACAAAACGGTAGAATATTAAGCGCCATGTTGACTGCATCTAGATAGTTCCTTTTTTTGGCTTGCTAAGTTTATGATAGAGGTAAGACATACTTTAAGTTGTTGAGTATAAATGAATGCGACTGTTTCAAATACCAATGTGTAGACTCTATATTCTATACATAGAGAACAAGGCAATATGCTCTTATTATCTTTTTGGTGTGTCGTAGCATATTTCAATTTGGGGACACAGGAAAGGAGAGGCATGCAATTACATAAGTACTACAGTAGTATTTCCAATAATGTTTACACCTCAAATAGTGTGACTATGAGGAGTGTATATACTAAGGGCTGTATAGATCTTATTTAGCAATTATATTTAATTGCCTGTTCCCAGGGCATATCCTGGTTAAGTCCATTTTTAAAAGTGTCGAGTGTAAAAATCCAAAACACTTCACGTCGTTTCCGTGTATTTTCTGTTATTTGACCTGCTTTAGGTTGTATTTTCTCTAGAATGAACCACTTAATCTCATCCTCTTGGTGGTTCATTTCAATGTAGTGTTGCACCATGGGTGCTGTAGTTTTATGGTTGCGAATTGCTGATTTGTGTTCTGTTAGACGGACATTCATAGTGCGTGCCGTTTCTCCCACATATCCTTTGCTACATGGACAAATTAATAGGTATACAAGGTCTTTAGTTTTGCAGTTTGTCATACCTTTTGAGTTGATGGTATGTCCATTAAATTGGATGGAAATAGATTCTATGGCTTGAGGGCAGATTTTGCATATGCCACATTTAAAATTTCCTTCTACAGGTTGTAACCCCACAATACTTCTCTGTATTGGCTTTTTCTCGGGGGCATACGTGACCTTACTACATGGTCTTTTAAATTCCTATTTTTGCGATAAGCAAATAACGGTTTAGGAATTTTTCCTGGTTATCTTTATTGGCATTCAAAATGTGCCAGTTATTACATACAATACGCCGTATCTGTTCATTTAACATGGAGTGTCGTGTAACAAACACTAACTCTGAACTTGTTTTTTCTTTTTTGCTAGTTAACAGGTGTTGTCTGTCAAAGAATCTAGCTCTTTTGTAGGAGTTCCTCACCAGCTTATGGGGATATCCTCGTGCTAGAAATTTGTTTTTCATGATTACTGCCTTTTCATCAAAGTCTTTAAGACTTGTGCAGTTGCGGCGCACTCTTAGGAATTGGCCAAAAGGGATGCTGTTTTTTTGTGATGAAGGATGGTAACTATCATAATGTAAAAGTGTGTTACGAGCTGTGGGTTTGGTGTATAGGTCCACTGCTAGTTGACCATTAACATTTTTGATGATAATATCTAAAAATTCTATATGGGTTACGCTATATGTGGATGTAAAATGAATATTACTATCACACAAGTTTAGCCATGTTAAAAACTCTTGTAGAACATCTATATTGTCAGCCCATATGAAAAAAATGTCATCTATAAAACGGGACCATTTTAGTACTGTCTCAAAAAATGGAGCTATTTCATTGTAAATATGTATATTTTCAAATTTGGCCATATATATATTTGCTACTGTAGGTGCGCAAGATGCGCCCATACTTACGCCCTTAACTTGCTTGTACATTTGGCCATTGAATTCAAATACATTCTCTTCCAGAACTATTTTCATACAGTTCATGATGAAGATGTGGTTGCAGTCTATGTTCATTTGTTCCATGAACCATTGTACAGCTAGTAAAGCTCCCGGAATAGGTATATTGCTGTAGAGACTTTCTATGTCTAAGGTGACAAGGTATTGTTGTTCTGGGTTGAAGGGTGTACCTTCCACCAAATTTATAATATGTCTCGTGTCCTGCACATATGCCAGTGTTTTGTGTATATGTGGGCGCAAAATAGCATCTAGATACTTCGATATCGGCGAAGTAATGGAGCCAAACTTGGTGACTATAGGTCTATATGGGGGGTTGGTTTGACTTTTATGGACTTTGGGTACCCCATACATACTTGCCATTCTGGGGGTCTGAACATTCAAGTAGTCGTATTCTTTGTTACATATATGGCCATCATCTAGTGCTTTGTTAATAAGTCTCTGAATTTTGATTTTAATTTTACTTGTAGGATTAACATTTGTTTTGACATAGAAATTGGTGTCATTCAACATCTCTTCCATTTTAGCTATATAGACAGGGGTGTCAATCACAACAATCCCGCCTCCCTTATCACAACTTTTTACAGTGATATCAGAATTTATCTTGAGGTTGAGGAGGGCTTGATGTTCTTCTCTGTTCATGTTATATGCGCCTCTGGACATGGCTGGAACACCAGGGCATGTTCCTGGTGGTTCAACACCTGGCAGGTTCCCTGAACGCCAGGGCGGACGAACTCAGCCGCAGGTGCATAATGGATCACGAATGGCGTCTTCACTCGGAAGTGGCGCAAGGACTCTTTCTACAGTGGGGAGAGCCTTGGTTAGATCTATTCGCCACCGAAGAGAACGCGCAATGTCATCAGTTCTGCGCGTTGGAATTTCCAAGGCGGCACTCGCTCGGCGACGCTTTTCGTCACGAGTGGAGTTGCGGTCTATTGTACGCCTTTCCGCCTATACCACTTCTACCCAGAGTGTTGAAGAAGATTCGGCACGACCGGGCCCAAGTCATTCTTGTGGCTCCGGACTGGGCTCGAAGAGTTTGGTATCCCGAGCTACTCAATATGAGCGTAGATCCCCCGATCCGTCTGCCTCTTCGGGAGGATCTTCTGTCGCAGCAGCAGGGGACGGTCCTCCACCCGAACCTGTCCAGTCTACACCTGCTTGCGTGGAGATTGAGCGGCGGCAGTTGATTCCTTTCGACTTGCCTCCCGAAGTTTGTGATGTGATTCTGGCAGCCAGGCGTCCCTCCACTAAGGTGGTATACGCCTGCAGGTGGAACAAATTTGTGGCATGGTGCACAGCAAAGGCTGTGAATCCCCTTTCTGCCCCTCTTTCTGAGGTCCTTCTGTTCCTTCTCTCTCTGGCCCAACAGGGTTCTGCCCTGGGTACCATCAAGGGTTATCTTTGTGCTATCTCGGCCTTCCTCAGGCTCCCTGATCAGCCCTCCCTTTTCAAGTCCCCTGTTGTTAACAGGTTCTTAAAAGGCATTACTCACCTCTTCCCTCCTGTTCCGTTTGTGATGCCTCAGTGGGACTTAAACTTGGTTCTTACCTTTTTAATGTGCGCTCCCTTTGAGCCTCTACATAACTGTCCTCTTCGTCTTCTGACTCTGAAGACAGCCTTTCTGGTGGCCATCACCTCCGCTCGGCGGGTGAGTGAGCTCCAGGCTCTATCTTGCAAACCTCCCTTTCTGTCTGTTCATCCAGACAAGGTTGTTCTTCGGACGCGTCCGTCCTTCTTGCCAAAGGTGGTTACTGCTTTCCACATTGGGCAGACCATCACTTTGCCCACCTTCTTTCCGCCTCCGCATCCTTCCAGAGAGGAAGAGAGGCTCCACCGTCTGGACCCAAAACGTGCGCTCTCTTTCTATATTGACCGCACAAAACACTTCCGGGTGGATGACCAGCTCTTTGTTGGCTACGTGGGCGCCAAAAGGTCGGGCGGTGCACAAGAGGACCATCTCCCGCTGGGTTACCTTGTGCATCAAGACCTGCTATTCTTTGGCTAAAAGGAGCCTCCTGTTGGGCTGCGTGCCCATTCCACCAGGGCAACGGCTGCTACCACGGCCTTGGGCCGCGGTGTTCCGCTGCCGGTTATCTGTCAGGCAGCTACGTGGGCCTCGCTGCACACGTTTACAAAGCATTACTGCCTTGACAGTCAGGTCCGGAGGGACGGCTTCTTTGGCCGTTCTGTCCTCCAGGACTTCCTTGTCTGATCTTTGTTCGCAGACCCACCACCGGGGTTGGTATTGCTGGGGTATCTATTCTAAGGTAAGGAATCTGTCACTAACGTGTCTCTTTCAGATGCACAAGTTACTAACTTGTGTAACGATATATCTGTAAGAGACAGTAGTTAGTGACAGATTCCTACCGCCCCACCCATCCTCCCCGTTCTGCGAACTGATTTCTAGGGTTAAGGACATCCCTTTCAGGGCCCTAGTATTTTTCAGACACCTATGTCAGCTTCTTGCATGGCTCTGCGTTCCTGGCGCGGAAAGTCGTGTACAGAACTGACGTCAGCGCGCAGGGGCGGCGCCTAAGTACTGCCCGCGACGTCATCCCGGCGATTACGACGCCGACGACGGACGCGGAGCCGCACGACGCCGCCTACCGACGCGCAAGGGTACTGCTACGCAAAAAACTTTCCGGATCCAGCCTGACGCCTGGGGATATTCTAAGGTAAGGACTCTGTCACTAACTACTGTCTCTTACAGATATATCGTTACACAAGTTAGTAACTTGTGCAACTGACTCGCTGGGTATAGCGGTATCTGAAAGAGACACGTTAGTGATATATTCCTTACCTTAGAATATCCCCAGGCGTCAGACTGGATCCGGAAAGTTTTTCGCTAGCAGTACCCCTGCGCGTCAGTAGGTGGCGTCATGCGGTTCCGCGTCCGTCGCTGGCGTCGTAAGCGCCGAGATGACGTCACAGAGACTACTTAGGCGCCACCCATGCGC
Organism: Calotriton arnoldi; assembly: GCA_963921515.1. Taxonomy (NCBI): domain Eukaryota; kingdom Metazoa; phylum Chordata; class Amphibia; order Caudata; family Salamandridae; genus Calotriton; species Calotriton arnoldi. The sequence continues at coordinate 49,458 of CAWUFW010021412.1, read as the reverse complement.
GCTGACGTCAGTTCTTTCTTTTTCCGCGCCAGTAAGCGCAGATCCGGTTAGAGCACGTACCTTAGTCACTTTTTGACTACCCTTTTTTGAGACTTTTTGTCTCCTGTTGGTTTCCTTGGTGCACGTAGGGATGCCTGGATTTAAGTCTTGTGGGGCCTGCCGTCGCAATATGTCGGTGGCGGACCCCCACGATGTCTGCCTCTACTGCCTGGAGACCGACCACGACTCCCGGTCCTGTCGGGACTGTCGGGCCATGGCCCCGAAGGCCTTGAGGGAGCGGCAGAGGGAAGCTGCTGGAGGTCCGGCACTCGTCCCAGCGCCGTTCCCGGTCCAGGGGCCGTTCCAGAGAACGCTCGCGGGGCCACAGTCATCGCTCCTCGGGCTCCAAGTCTTCACCCTCGGATTCGGGTAAGAGACGACACAAAAAGAAGTCGAATAAGCGTGTTCGCTCTCCGACGTCCCTCCGTCGGTCCCCGGATGCGGACGAGGGGGACAGGGGCTTTGCCCCTGCGGCTCCTTTGGAGCCCGAGAGTACCGCGGCCTACCCACCTTACCCGGGTCCGTCGGCGACTCCCGCACAGGTGCAAGAGTTTCTTGCTACCATGGACTGCCTTTTTAGGCCTTGGGCTCCCGCCGGCGCGCCCTCGGGCCCCGCGGTCCCGTGTCAGGATCCTGTTGGACCGTCGGCGCCACCGGCGGATCCAGCTTTGGCGCCACAGGATCCTGTGCCGTCGGCTCCGGCCATGGCGCCACAAGGTCCATCGCTGCCGGCTCCGACCCCAGCGCCACCCTCGGCTCCGCCTCCGGCGCCGCAGTGGGTGCCATTTGTCCTGCCCTTGCCCAGGTTCCAGGACCATTTTGCTCCTACCTGGGATCCGCATTGGGACACGGCGCCGGTCCGGCCCCGGCCGACGCTGTTCTCGGCGCCGTTCCCAACGCCGTTTGTCCCTTCCCCGGCTCTTGCCCTGCCGCCACGGTCGGTGCCCCAGGCGGCGGAGGTGGAGGACGACTGGGAGGGGTCCGAGGACCCTCTTGCTCGTCAGTGTGACTCTGAGCAGGACTGGGCGGACGATTTGGGGGACGCCGGTGACCTCGACGTCTCTTCGGACCCGGGGTTTGCCTCTCCCCCGCCTACCATGGAGGAGGGCGCCTCCTACACGGTGGTGCTCCGTCGGGCAGCTGAGGTTCTCCACCTTGACCTCCCTACGGTGGCCCTCAAAACTAGCCTCCTCACTGAGGTGCTCCAGACGGAGTCCACTGCGTCGGAGCCCCTGCTGCCATTCAATGACGCCCTCACTGACGTCTTGCTGGGTACTTGGTCGCGGCCTGCCACAGGGGCCCCTGTGGATAAGAACGTCGCCAGGCGTCATTGCCCGGCGCCGGGTGACCCCGCTTTTTTGACCACTCATCCTACGCCTGAGAGTCTGGTCATCCAAGCTTCGACGTCGCAGAGTGCCTTTCCCATGGCTCTGCCGGATAAGGACTCTAAGAAGCTGGAACAGTTCGGTAAACGTTTGTTCTCTTCGGCCAGCTTGGGGCTGCGGTCAGTGAATACCGCCTGCCTATTGGGCCGCTATTCACACGCGGTGTGGGACACAGTTGCGCAGGTGTTACCTCAGTGTCCTGAGGAAACCCAAGCTGTATTGTCCCAAGCCATTGCAGAAGGTAAAGATGTGGCTAAGTTCGCCATTCGGTGTGGTTTAGACACCGCAGACTCCTTAGGTAGAGCGATTTCTACGACTGTGGCGCTTCGTCGCCACGCCTGGCTCAGATCTACCGTGTTCTCGCCAGATGTCCAAAACTCACTCATGGACATGCCCTTTGATGGCACTCGCCTGTTTGGCGATAAGGCCGACAGTGCGCTGGAGCGTTTTAAGGACTCGCGGGCCACGGCCAAGTCCTTAGGTCTTTCCACGAGAAGCCCAGCCACTCCTGGTTTTCGTTCCTTTCGTGGCCAAGGAAGGGGCGCCCAGGCACGTTCCTTCAACAAGCCTGTGCAGAACCAGCCTCAGCGGGGCCGCGGACGCGGTTTCGCAGGGGCGGGTTTGGGAGTCAGCGTGGGGGTCAGTCCATCTCCGCCCCCGCCGCTTCTACCTCCAAACCTTCCTAATCCGAGCTTTGGGGGGCACCCCACGCCAGTGGGTGGCAGGGTCCGCCATCATCTCCCCCACTGGCACGCTATCACATCGGACAAGTGGGTGTTGCAGATCATCCGCAAGGGTTACGCCCTTCCTTTTCAGTCCACCCCTCCAGCCATGCCGCCTCAGTTCCACCGCGTGTCGGGGGACCACTTGGCACTTCTCCTGCAGGAAGTCACGGCCCTCTTGGCCAAGGGGGCCATCGAGTGTGTTCCTGGGCCGGAAGTAGGGAGCGGTTGTTATTTCCACTACTTTCTGGTCCCCAAGAAGGACAAGGGGGGCTTGCGCCCCATCTTGGACCTCAGGAACGTCAATCGCTTCCTCCGGAAGGAGCAGTTCAAGATGTTGACTCTAGCTCAGGTCTTGGCTGCCCTCGACCCTGGAGACTGGATGGTAGCGTTGGACTTGCAGGACGCATATTTTCACATTCCCGTCCTGCCGGCCCACCAGCGTTGCCTGCGGTTCACGGTAGGCCAGGAGCATTTTCAGTTTGCCGTGCTCCCCTTCGGCCTTACAAGCGCCCCTCGGGTGTTCACGAAGGTGATGACGGTGGTCGCAGCTCATCTGCGCAGGTCAGGGGTGTCAGTCTTCCCCTACCTCGACGACTGGTTGTTGAAGGCGGGCTCGCCCCAGGCAGTTGTCACCCACCTTCAGACTTCGGCCGACCTCCTGCATTTGCTGGGGTTCTCCATCAATGTGCCGAAGTCGCACCTGAGTCCCTCTCAGAAGCTCCCCTTCATCGGAGCGGTTCTGGATTCGACGCTGTTTCGGGTTTATCCTCCCGAGCAGCGGGTCCGGGATATTCAGGCTATGATTCCGATCTTTCAGCCGCTATCCTGGATCTCAGTCAGGATGACCCTTCGGCTCCTGGGTCTGATGGCCTCCTGCATCCTGCTGGTGCAACATGCCAGATGGCATTTGCGGGCTCTGCAGTGGGACCTGAAGTTCCAGTGGGCACAGCATCAGGGCAACCTGTCCGATCATGTCCAAATCTCAGAGGGCACTGCACAACATTTGCAGTGGTGGCTCACGAATCGCGATTGGGTCAACGGCAGATCCCTCTCCCTTCCCCACCCGGAGCACACAGTGGTGACGGATGCGTCCCTCCTGGGATGGGGTGGCCACTTTGGAGAGGCGGAGATCAGAGGCCTCTGGTCTCCGGCGGAGTCCCGGCTCCATATCAATCTTTTGGAGCTTCGGGCGATCCGGCTTGCACTGAAGGCATTCCTTCCCTCTGTCCGGGGAAGTGTGGTGCAGGTGTTCACGGACATCACCACCGCCATGTGGTATTGCAACAAACAGGGCGGGGTGGGGTCCTGGACCCTATGTCAGGAGGCTCTGCGCCTCTGGACATGGCTGGAACATCAAGGCATCACCTTGGTGGTTCAACACCTGGCAGGTTCTCTGAACGCCAGGGCGGACGAACTCAGCCGCCGGTGCTTGATGGATCACGAATGGGAGCTGAATTCGGACATGGCGCAAGGTCTCTTTCTGCAGTGGGGAGAGCCTTGGTTAGATCTATTCACCACCGAAGAGAACGCGCAATGTCATCAGTTCTGCGCGTTGGAATTTCCAAGGCGGCACTCGCTCAACGAACCTGTCCAGCCTCCACCTCCATGCGTGGAGATTGAGCGGCGACAGCTGATTCCATTCGACTTGCCTCCTGCAGTCTGTGATGTCATTCTGGCAGCCAGGCGTCCCTCCACTAAATCGGTATACGCCTGCCGTTGGAACAAATTTGTGGCATGGTGCACAGCTAAGTCTGTGGATCCCCTTTCTGCCCCTCTTTCTGAGGTCCTTCTGTTCCTACTACCTTTGGCCCAGCAGGGCTCTGCTCTGGGCACTGTCAAAGGTTATCTTTCGGCTACCTCCGCCTTTCTTCGGCTTCCAGATCAGCCTTCTCTCTTTAAGTCCCCGGTTGTTAACCGTTTCCTCAAAGGCATTACACACACGTTTCCCCCCGTGCCTTTCATTATGCCTCAATGGGACTTAAATCTTGTCTTGACCTATCTGATGTGCGCTCCTTTTGAGCCCCTTCATAACTGTCCTTTACGTCTTCTTACTCTCAAGACGGCCTTCCTGGTAGCTATCACCTCTGCCAGAAGAGTGAGTGAGCTCCAGGCTCTTTCTTCTAAACCTCCTTTCCTTTCTGTTCATCCGGACACGGTGGTTTTAAGGACCCATCCTTCTTTCTTGCCAAAGGTTGTCACGCCCTTCCACATCGGGCAGACCATCACTTTGCCCACCTTCTTTCCGCCTCCGCATCCTTCAAAAGAGGAGGAGAGGCTCCACCGTCTGGACCCAAAACGTGCGCTTTCATTCTATCTGATGCGCACACAACAGTTCCGGGTGGATGACCAGCTCTTTGTTGGCTACGTGGGCGCCAAAAAAGGTCGGGCCGTTCACAAACGCACCATCTCTCGGTGGGTCGTTTTGTGCATCAAAGCATGTTACTCCTTGGCTAAGAAGGAGCCTCCTGTGGGGAAGTGCCCATTCTACCAGGGCAACAGCAGCCACTACTGCCTTGGGACGCGGCGTTCCCTTGCAGGATATTTGTCAGGCAGCCACGTGGGCCTCGCTGCACACGTTTACCAAGCATTACTGCCTTGACAGTCAAGTCCGGAGAGACGGCTTCTTTGGCCGTTCTGTTCTCCGTGACTTTCTGGTGTAATCTATTTGCAGACCCACCACCGGGGTTGGTATTGCTGGGGTATCTATTCTAAGGTAAGGAATCTATCACTAACGTGTCTCTTTCAGATGCACAAGTTACTACTTGTGTAACGATATATCTGTAAGAGACATTAGTTAGTGATAGATTCCTTACCGCCCCACCCATCCTCCCCGTTCTGCGAACTGATTTCTAGGGTTAAGGTCATCCCTTTCAGGGCCCTAGTTTCATGGCACCAATGGTCAGTTTCTTGCATGGCTCTGCGTTCCTGGCGCGGAAAGTCGTGTACAGAACTGACGTCGGCGTGCATGGGTGGCGCCTAAGTAGTCTCCGTGACGTCATCTCGGCGCTTACGGCGCCAGCGACGGACGTGGAACCGCACAACGCCACCTACTGACGCGCAGGGGTACTGCTAGCGAAAAACTTTCCGGATCCAGTCTGACGCCTGGGGATATTCTAAGGTAAGGAATCTATCACTAACTAATGTCTCTTACAGATATATCGTTACACAAGTAGTAACTTGTGCTTTATCGACGGTGGCCTTGCAGCACCACACCTGGCTAAGAGCATCTGTTTTTTTGGGAGATGTCCAGGCTAACGTCATGGACATGCCCTTTGGAGAGAAGGCAGACTCGGTGCTGGACTGCTTCAAGGACTCGAGGGCTACTGCCAAGTCCTTGGGCCTCTCAGTGACACCTCGCACCCAGTCTGCCTTTAGCCCCTTTCGTGGCTATGGAAGGGGCTTTCAACCATGTCAGTCATACCCTTGCCACCGTCCTGCACAGACTTCCCAAGTTCTGACCTTGTGGGAATGGTAGCCAGAAGTCGTACCCTACCCATCCCCCGGCAGCTGCAGCCTCTAAGCCATCCTAGTTTGGTTCTGCAAGACCATGGGTGTCCAGTTGGAGGGAGAATCCAACATCATCTCCTCCACTGGCAGTCTATAATATCGGACAAATGGGTCTTGCAGATCATTCAGGATGGCTACTCACTTCCTTTTCTATCTTTTCCCCCTCCTTTACTGCCATCTCAAAAACGGCTGGTGAAGGATCATCTTATCTTGCTCAGAGAGGAAGTTACAGCTCTCCTGGCCAAGGGGGCTAAAGAGAGGGTTCCGATTTCAGAAGTAGTTAGTGGTTGTTATTCCGGCTACCTCCTGATACCCAAAAAGAATAAAGGTCTTTGTCTTATTCTAGACCTTCGGGCTGTCAGTCTCCTCCTCAGAAAGGAGAAATTCAAGATGCTCTCATTGGCTCAGGTCTTTCTGCCCTAGAAAATGAAGACTGGCTGGTAGCATTGGACTTGCAAGATGCGTATTTTCACATCCCCATCCTGCCTGCCCACAGGCGTTTCTTGCGGTTCAAGGTGGGCCACGAGCACTCTCAGGTCACTGTGCTATCCTTTGGCCTTACCAGCGTCTCTTTGGTGTTCACCAAAGGGATGGCAGTAGATGGAGCTCATCTGCGCAGGTTAGGAGTTCTAGTCTTTCCCTACCCCAACGACTGGCTGTTGAAGGCGTCCTCTCCCTAGACTGTCATTCCCCATCTCCAGACTACGGCGGACCTCCTGCATTCGCTGGGGTTTACTATAAACGTGCCAAAGTCACACCTGACTCCTTCTCAGACGCTCCATTTCATCGGTGCTGTTCTGGACACAGTGCAGTTTCAGGCTTATCCTCCCGAGCAGCGAGTTCTGGATATTCAGGTTATAATACTGATGTTTCAGCTTCTATCTTGGATTTTGGTGAGAACGACTCTGAGGCTGCTGGGCCTCATGGCCTCCTGCATCCTGTTAATCATTCCAGATGGCATATGCAGGCTTCCCAGTGGTGTAGGAGGCTGGCTCAGTATATAGTGTCCACCAATGGTGAGGCACTGTGCATTGAGTCCAGGCAACCCTTAGTGATAGTGTTTAGGTCCCTGATAACCAAATCACTCAAGGGGTAGCTGTGGAGAGCAGCTAAGGCTTATTTGGGAGGGTGTAAAGCGGGTACATTTACTACATAGTCAGGCAGCAAGCTTTCACACAAGTGTTTATAAAAATACTTTAGTATTTATTTACACAACACTAATAACTAACTTGGTATATCTCCTACCCGGAGATATCAAATGCACACAAGAAATACACATGGGACCCTGTAGGAAAGTAGGATCTGCTTTCATGGTTAACCCCACTTTTTGCTGGTGTTATTCTGTTTTCTGACTAGTCTGACTGGAATCCTGCTAATCGGGACCCCAGTCACTGTGCTTCCTCCCTAAATTTGACAGTGGTAAGTACTTTGGTACCTTCCCAATTGGCTACTGGTGTACCCAAGTAAGTCCCCAGTATACGGTACTAAGGTACCCAGGGCATAGGTACACCAGGGGTTCCTGTGGACTGCATCATATATTATACCACCCATGAGAGACCACTCAAGCTGTGACTACAGGCCTGCCATTGCAGCCTTTGTAAGTTGGTGCTAGCACCACTTACAACAGATATGTTTCCTTATAACTGAAGTGTAGGAAAGTAGGATCTGCTTTCATGGTTACCCCCACTTTTTGCCTGGTGTTATGCTGTTTCTGACTAGTCTGACTGGGATCCTGCAAATCACGACCCCAGTCTTTGTGCTTTCTCCCCTAAATTGGCTATGGTGACTACTTAGGTACATCCCAGATTGGCTACTGGTGTACCCTTATAAGTCCATAGTATATGGTACTGAGATACCCAGGGCCAGGCACGCAACGCCCATTGGGCTCAAAGGGCTTCAGGCCCCCCGTCGTGTGTGGCAGCCTGGGCTGAGACAGATTCTCGGGCACACACACAGCCACACCCGAGTACTTCACAGGTCTTTAAAAGACCATTTGCTTGTTAATGAGGCTTTGTTGTTTTTTCACCCCTTCTTAGAGCCCCTGCATCTCTACTTTGCCTATTGCTGGAAGAATTAGCCCCCCCCAAAACTTTTTTCTTAGCCCACCCTGAAATTTGTCTCTAGTTGCGCCTCTACCCAGGGCATAGGTACACCAAGGGTCCCCCATGGGCTGAAGTATGTATTACGCCACCCATGGGAGACCATTCAAACTATGACTACAGGTCTGCCATTGCAGCCTGTGTAAGCTGGTGCTAGCACCACTTATAACAGATATAGGTTTCCCTATATCTGAGGTCACTTCACTTAAAACCTATAAGTCACCCCTAAGGTAGGCCTTTTAATCCTGAAGGCAGGGTGCTTGGTTCTAAGTGTGAAGGTGCCCCTGCAGGAGCAGGACACCCCTAAAACCTACGGAGTCCATTCCCCCGGGTTGTAGGTGCATCAGCCATATAACATATATAGGGGCCATGCTTCATTATGCGATAACCATCTCTAAACTGGCTGTAACAAACCCTTTAATGTTTGGTATCAAACATGGTGGAATCATCACTGTAAGGCTCCTCCGGGAGGCCCTCAGTGCTCCCGGTACCAGTCTTCCAGAACCGGACAGCAAGCTAGGGCTGCTGCTGACCAGAGACATCTTTCTGCCCTCCTGCTGCGGAGCCAAGCTCGCGCAGGGGAAGGCAGAACCATAGATATCCTGTCACAGGGAGGTGTGACCACCTCCCAGACAGGGTTTAGTGTATTGGAGCAGGGTGGGGGCGCTTGCAAGCGCCACTGAGTCTGCTCGAAGGGCACACTTAGTGCCCCCCTTGCATACCCTACTTCAAACCAGTTCAGGGAGCCGTTGGCTCCTGCTCTGGTGCAAAACTGGACAAAGGACATGGGAGTATCCTCCCCACTGTCCAAACCCTCCTCTGGGAGGGACCCCTGAATCGTCCCAACCCTTTCCTCAGGGTACTTAAGGGCTTACCTGTGGGTAGGTCTCTAGATTCGTCGTGGGACAGGATTCAAATCAAGACACCACTTCATCTTCAACCGTCTGGGCACTCTGGACTTTGCTGGACTTTACTCTGGGCACCGAGACTGCAACTGGGAAGACTCCTGCTGCTCCTGATCTCGTTGTCCTGCTAGTCCGCTGCAATGTCTGTGCGTGTGTTTCATACAGGATCCTTCCAAGGCCTGTGGGCATCCAAGACAGCTAGAGGAATCTCCCTTGAAGTGAAGGAGTCACTTCCCTGCATCTGCAGGCACCGCAACCAAGCTGACTGGTCTGCTGCTCCTGAGCTCCCACGGACTCCGAAAGGCTCAGCTACACAGGTGGTGGTTCTACAACTCCCTCGAGGTCTGCACTGTATTCGCACTGAGTTTGAGGCCAGTATCCCTTGTTGGAGCCACAGGAACCAAACCACTGTGCACTGCGTCGACTTGCCATTGCAAAGGCTTGTTGGCTCTCTTCCTCAGAGATCTTCGGGCTCCAAATAGCCCCCACCTCAAGCATCTCCTGTGACCAAGATCTTCATCCTCACCGCATACCTTGCACTGTGGGCCCGGCCTGCATCTTTGTTGAGCTGCTCGAGGTCCTCTTGCGACTCCAGTGCCTCCGGCCTGTGGGTCCTCTCGAGGTCTAATTTTGCTTCTGTGGGCTCCCCTGATTGCTCGGGGCCTACTCTGACTGCTCTGCTTGTGGTGAGTCACCTGGACCTTGCTGGTCCTGACACTGCACCTTTTTCGCTTGCCACGTTGTTTGCAGTTGCCAAGGCTTGTTGGTGCTCCAGAGGGACACTGACTCCTCAACTCTTGACTTCCGCCATGGGACAGCTCGTGAATGGCTCCTGGTCTTCCACAGCGTCGCCTGGTCCACACAGCTGCAGCTCCAAGGTCACCGTCAACTCTCCTGCAACACCCAACATCAGTGGACATTTGTCTCCTGTGCCTCCTGGTCACTCCTCAGTGGCATAGACTCTGTCCCCTCTGCTTGCAGGTACTTCTCAACTTGAATCCACCTTTGGTTTCCACCAGACACTTTCACCTACTTCGCCAGCGACATCTTCCGGAAATCCTCCATTGAGACCGATGGTGGTTTCCGACGCCACTGCGCACCTATGCACCCGGCTTCCCTGGTGTAGGTATCCTGGTTCCTAGGGTATCCAATGGTGGGGTGACTCTCCAACCTTTTGTATTCCACGGGGTTTCTTCAGGGTCCACTGTGAAGGGTCCTTCTTCCTTAAAATTGCAACTGCGACTTACCCATTGACTTGAATTGATCACGCGGTCGTGTTCCCACTCTGCACACGGCCTCCGTGGGGTTCCTGGTTACTTACCTCGGGTGGTTCCTTGGGTCCCCAGCACTTCTACGTCTTCTGGGTATAGTGTTGACTTGGATCGTGGTTCGCATACCAATATTTTAGTATATGGTTTGGTCCCCCCTGGTGACCACTGTGTATATCGTGCTACTTACCTGTTTTCTTTGCATAGTATTGTGTGCATTGTGTATATCTCTGAGTAGGAGATATCTATATGTGTTAGTGAGTGTCTTGTTATAAATACCTTTTTTTTATAAATACACTGTGTGGTTCTTTTTCACTTAATCTATACCTATAAGATTACGTTCTGGTAAAACAAGCTGCTTTACACTCCTTCTGGACTAAGCCTGAAGGCTGCTCTCCACAGCTACCACTTAGAGAGCTTTATACAGTTGTCTAAGACCACTAAAATCACTATAAGGGTTGTCTGGATTAGTGCAGTGTGCTACACTTACATAAGTGTGCACCATATACTAAGCCAGCCTCATGCATGATGTCACTGCACTTCAAACTTATAGGTCACCCCTATGGCAGGCTCTTCAGTCCTGAGGGCAGGGTGCTTGGTTAAAAGTGTGAGGGTGCCCCTGCATGACCAGCACGCCCCTACAAATCCTGGAGTCGATTCTCCAGGCTTTGTAAGTGCGGTCAGCCATTTAATACATATAGTTAACATCAAGTCAAATACGAGATGTCTAACTATATATTGGCTGCACCGAAACCATTCATGTTTGGTATCAAACATGTTGGAATCCTACCCCAACACCAATTCCATTGTTGGTTGTAGTGTCCCATGTACTGCGGGGGCTCTCCTAGGGTACTCCCCTGTATTCCCGGTACCAATCTTTTAGGGTCTAACAACAAGCTAGTGCTGCTGCTGACCACAGTCACAATTCTGCCCTCCTGCTGCTGAGCTGAGCTCGAGCAGGGGAAGGTAGAACAATAGGTGTCCTGTCACAGGGAGGTGTGACCACCTCCCAGACAGGACTTAGTGTATTGGGCTGGGGGCACTGATTTGAAGGGCACATTTGGTGCCCTCCTTGCATACTCCAGTTTGAGCCAGTTCAGGGAGCTGTTGGCTCGCGCTCTGGCACGAAACTGGACAAAGGACATGGGAGTATCCTCCCCTCTGTCCAGCCCCTCCTTTGGGAGGGATCCTTGAATCGTCCCAACCCTTTCCCTAGGGTACTTAAGGGCTTACCTATGGGTGGCTCTTCAGATGCTTTGTGGGACAAGTTTAAAATCCGAAACCACTTCAACTTCAACCGCCTGGGCACCTTGGACTTCGTTGCACTTTGCCTGGAAACGAGACTGCATCAAGGAAGACTCTTGCTGCTCCTGGTCTTGTCGTCCTGCCAGTCTTCTGCGTCGTATGTGCCTGTGCTTCATCCTGGTACTTCTCCATGCCTGTGGGCATCAAAGACACCGGAAGTAATCTCGCTTGGAGTGAAGGAGTCACTCCTCTGCATCTGCCGGCACCGCAACCAAGCTGACTGGACTGCTACTCCAGACGTCCTACGGATTCCGAAAGGCTCAGAAACACAGGTGGTGGTTCTGCAACTCCCCTGAGGCCTACACTGTCTTCTCAGCAAGTTTGAGGCCAGCATCCCTCGTCGGAACCACTGGAACAGAACCCCTGTGCACCGCGTCGACTTGCCGTTGCCAAGTCTTGTTGACTCTGTCCTCCAGAGATCTTCGAACTACAAGAAGTTCCAGCCTCCAGCATCTCTTCCTACCAAGATCTTCGTCCTCACCACATCCTTTGCACCGTGGGCCTGCATCTTTGGTGAGCTGCTCGAGATCGTCTTGCGACTCCTGTGCCTTCAGCTGGTGAGTCCTCTTGAGGGTCTTCTTTGACTTCAGTGGGCTCCCCTGCTTGCTTGGGCCTGTTCCGACTCTCCTGCACTTGGTGAGTCCATCGGACCTTGCTGGTCCCAATGCTGTACCTTTTTCGTTTACCGCGTCTGTTGCTTCCAAAGCTTGTTGGTGCTCCTGCTAGAAACCGACCTCCTGGTTCTTGACTTCGACGTGGGATAATCTGCAGCGACAAGGTCACCGCCATTACTCCTGCATCTTCTGTCATCGGTGGTCACTGGTCTTCCGTGCCTCCTGGTCACTTCCAAGTGGCATAGACTCTGTCCTCTCTGCTTGCAGGTACTACTCTTCAAGAATCCATCCTTGGATTCCACCAGACTCTTTCACCGTCTTTGCCAGCGGCATCTTTACTGAAATCCTCTATTGTGGTCTACGCCGGTTTCCGACGTCACATCGCACCTATGCACCCGGCTTCCCTGGTGTAGGTATCCTGGTTCCTGAGGTATCCACGGGTGGAATGACTCTCCAACCTTCTGTCTTCCACAGGGTTTCTTCAGGGTCCACTGGGAAGGGTCCTTCTTCATAAAAACTGCAACCGCGACTTTCCCATTGACTTGCATTGAGTATGCGGCTGTGTTTCTACTCTGCACACAGCCTCCGTGGGTTTCCTGGGTACTTAGCTCGGGTGGTTCCTTGTGTCCCCAGCTCTTCTAAGTCTTCTGGTACAAGTCCCGACTTCGGTCGCAGTTTGCATTCCACTTCTTTATTTGTGGTTACTTACCTGTTTAGGTTTAAAGTATTGTGTGTATTGTGTTGATATCTCCGGGTAGGAGATATACCAATGTGTTAGTGAATGTGTATAATAAATATAACTATTTTTATAACTCCACTGTGTGGTTCTTTTTTGTTTAACCTACACTATATGATTGGTTCTGGTAAAACAAGATACTTAACACTCCTTCTGGACTAAGTCTGCAGGCTTCATTCCACAGCTACCACTTAGAGAGCTTTATATGGTTGTCTAAGACCACTAAACTCGCCATAAGGGTTGCCAGGATTAGTGCAAGGTGCTTCACTTAAATAGGTGTGCACCATATACTAAGCCAGTCTCTTACAGGCCCTATGCGGGGGCCAAACATATACTAAGAAAGTGGTATAAGAGGTAAGTAACAAACAAGACTCTTACCCAAGAATGGAGAAGCCCAGTTGAAGCAAGGAACCACCAAAGGTGAGTAGCTAGGGGCCCCAAGGCACCCGGGTGCAGTGTGGTTATACCTGGTCAAACGTCCATAGGACAACACAGGGTAAATTGCTGTTGGTATTTTCTTGTGTCAGGACCCTTCCCAAAGGACCCTGAAGACACCAAATGGATCAAGGGAGGTTGGGGAGCCACCCCATCTTTGAATACCCAGGGAACCAGGATACCTACACCAGGGAGCCTGGGTGCATAGGTACGAAGGGGTGTCAGAGCCGCCCGGTGGAGCCAATGGAGGATCTTGGAAGTTTGGCGGCTGCAGCAACTTGTGGATCAGGATGATGGAACTCAAAGTTGATTCTGGACAGCAAGTACCTGAAAGCAAAGGGAACTGAGTCCAAACCACCCGGAGGTTACCAGGGGGAGAAGGAGCAGGGAACCTGTGTGAAAATCTTCGTTCCTGATGCAGGCCCAGTGAAATGCAGCGTTCCAACCCCTAGTTATGTTTTATTTTATGAGTATGGACAAATATGATAAACAAATCTTACTCCTTAAATATTGAATTTGAGAACTATAGTGGCCTAACCTTGCTGACAAAAAACATGCTCAACCCCTTGTTAACGTTTAGAAAGTGGACATTTCTCTGCTCTAACTGGTCTGTGTGCCTTGCAGCCTGTCTCCAATACACATTTGGGGTGGGTGACAGCTACACTTTGTGCATTCCCTCTAGACAGCCACAAACACAGGAAGGGGGGGTGTGACAGAGAACTCATCTGCATTCTGATAGTTCTTCCTAGGCAGGAAGAGAGAGGGGGAGAAGACACTTACAGCTGAATAGGTAGTGCCCTGCTTCCCACCCAAAGGGCTGATTACCCTCTACCGATAGTCTGGAGCCAAGGCTGGGAAGAAAGGGAGACCTGTGCACTTCAAGGGCCTGCTTTGGTGAAGTCACCCCACTTCAAAAGCACAACTGGATATAAGTACTTGGGCTCTGACCTAACCAAGACAGTACACTACTAAACCTGTCAAGAACTCTGCCAGGAGTAGAAATGCTGTGCTACAAGGATCGCAACTCTGCTTGACTGCTGCTCTGGAAGAACTGCTTTTCTGCTTTGCTGTGCTTCCCTTCTGCCTGCTGATCTCTTCCCTGCTGAGGGCAAGGACTGGGCCCATCTCACTTGAACCCAGAATGACTCCAAGGGCTTGCTAGCTTGCCCCCTGTTTTGAAGTCTCAGGGCCATTAAAGACTTCTTTCAACCCTGCAACAGCACCTGGACTCTGCAATTGGTGAGTCCTGCCCTGCCAAGTGGTGCCAATCCAGTCCTGGGCCCTTGAAAGGTGATTTCTGCTGTGCATATCCATCAAAACCGATGCATCGATTACTTTGCACCGATCAGAACCGTTACATCGACCTTTGACGCAGCTGCCGCTCGATGATCTCTACGACAGATTGCATGGCTCGAGGATGACCCATCCCTTGCATCGTAAAGGGGTTTGTTGCCAAAGCCTTCATGGATTGCGTGGATCGGAACTGATGCATCGCCTGGATCAATGGGATCAATGACGATGCATCGCCTCCTCCGCTTCTTGCATCAAGTCCTTGATGCTGACGCTTCCTCCATCCAAGGTACTTTTTCAGCAGAATCTGCGTGAGTCCTGTAGCCGGCCTGCCCTCCATCGCGGTTGGCCTGAACTTTGGATTTACCCTGGTCAAGCGCGACCAGATGTCACCAGTTGGTGCTTTATGACTCTAAGCACTATAATTTGATCTTTACAAATTCATAACTCCAGTTCTACTTATTGGACCTTTGGCATTTTGGTCTTGCTTTACTCATAAAAATATAATCTATTTTTCTAATCCTGAATGGAGTACATTTGTGGTGTTTTCATTGTGTTACTGTGTGTGTGTTGTACACATACTTTACACATTACCTCTTTAGATTACCCTGACCGCTCTTTGCCAGGCTGCCAGAGGGTGAACACAGGTTATCTTCTAGTGTGTATCTAGCTTACTCTAACAAGAGTAGTGGTTCCTGCATGTACAGGGTGCATACTCTTACAACCAAAATCCCCAGTTCTAACAAAGTGTCATTAATGCACAGCCACTTGATGTAACGTCTGTGCTTGGAGTATTAGTGGCAATCACGATCATTGATATATTAGAGAAGGAAGACAAAGGAACAGAAGAAGTAGTGACTCCAGCTGCCACTGATGGTTAGAGAGCACGAGGCTCTGAGGTGAACAATTTTGGACATGAAAGATTATTGGATGGACTAGGATCAGCAGGACTAGAACTTGAAGAGGGTTTGATATTCTGCAGGACCTTGGTTTCAATAAAGAGAAATATCTCCTGCATATACTCAAAACAAGGATCCAGTGCAGCTATGATACAGGGCTAGAATTTGTCAATCAGTGAATGAAAAGAAGATAAATTGAACACCTCATTAGTAATATAAAAATAACAAGAGGAGGATGTGGAGATCTAGTCAGACTCAGGGAGGTTGATTTTTCCTGAGCGAGCTCTGCCTGGCCCTCAGCACTGTTGTGATTCTTTGCTTCCACAACAAAAGAAGTATCTTATTGAGACTTCTGTAGGAAAGTAGGGTCTTTCTGACATAGATACCCCCACTTTGTGCATCCTGTCAGGGTGTTATGACTGTAGTTCACTGGGATCCTATTAACCAGGACCCCAGTGGCAGTGCTCTCTCCTCAAAATTTGCTGGTAAGTACTTTGTACAAAGCAAACACAAGGAGATGATGGACAGAGTGCTGAAACTTTTCAGAGACTCACCCCCAGTCACAGATCTGGGTTGAATCCATCATCGTTCTTTAGCTCACTTCGCCACCTCAGTTCAGACCCAGCTATATGCAAATCAGTCTTGACCCTGTGCCTCATGGGAACAGTCCAGCCCGAACTGCCAAGCCAGGTCTTCCCCTAACTGGAAAAAAGCATCCTAGGACCGGTTTCGGGGTAACACCCCTCATCAGCCAGGCTAGCTTGAATCCAGTGGCAAAGTGAGCAAGGGGCCCACGTCTGGGCATACCCTGCCAACTTAGGGCGTACAAAGCAAACACAAGGAGATGATGGACAGAGTGCTGAAACTTTTCAGACACTCACCCCCAGTCACAGATCTGGGTTTAATCCATCATCGTTCTTTAGCTCACTTCGCCACCTCAGTTCAGACCCAGCTATATGCAAATCAGTCATGACACTGTGTTTCATGGGAACAGTCCAGCCCGAACTGCCAAGCCAGGTCTTCGCTGAACCGGAAACAAGCATCCTGGGACCCATATTGGGGTAACACCCCTCATCAGCCAGGCTAGCTTGAATCCAGTGGCAAAGTGAGCAAGGGACCCACGTCTGGGCATACCCTGCCAACTTAGGGCAAACAAAGCAAACACAAGGAGATGATGGACGGAGTGCTGAAACTTTTCAGACACTCACCCCCAGTCACAGATCTGGGTTGAATCCATCATCGTTCTTTAGCTCACTTCGCCACCTCAGTTCAGACCCAGCTATATGCAAATCAGTCTTGACCCTGTGCCTCATGGGAACAGTCCAGCCCGAACTGCCAAGCCAGGTCTTCCCTGAACTGGAAACAAGCATCCTGGGATCGGTTTTGGGGTAACATCCCTCATCAACCAGGCTAGCTTGAATCCAGTGGCAAAGTGAGCAAGGGACCCACGTCTGGGCATACCCTGCCAATTTAGGGCGAACAAAGCAAACACAAGGATATGATGGACGGAGTGCTGAAACTTTTCAGACACTCACCCCCAGTCACAGATCTGGGTTGAATCCATCATCGTTCTTTAGCTCACCCCACAGTTGGCATACTGTGGTACCACTGTAACTCCTTAGTATATGGTACTAAGATACCCAGGGCATTATTACACCAGGGGTCTCCCATGGGCTGCAGCATGTATTGTGCCACCCATGGGATCCCATGCAAACTGTCTGCAGAGTTTCTATTTCAGCCTGCATGAAACGGTTCATGCACCTTTCACTTTAAATAAAAGGCTTTCCTTATATCCCAGTCACTGCACTTTTAACCTATAAGTCACCCCTAAGGTAGGCCCTTTAGTCCAAGGGCATGGTGCATGGTTCTAAGTGTGTGGGTACCCCTGCACGAGCAGAGGTACCCCTACAAACCCCAGGCTCCTATCTCTGGGCTTTGTAAGTGCGGGACAGCCATTTTAAGGTATGTAGTGGACACTTTCAAGTCAAGATGTCCAACTACTTAATGGATGTCCCGAACCTGGTCATGTTTGGAATCAAACATGTTTGAATCATTCAACTACTCCAATTGCAGTGTTAGATACATGATACCATGTACTGGGGGGCTCCTACAGGACCCTCCAATACCTACCTGTGTAGCCTTCCAGGGTCTGTCTGCTAGCGCGCGCTAGTCTTTACCCTTTTTAGGATTACTTAAGGGCTGCCCTGAGGGTGGGTCCTTAGATTCGTCCCAATAACAACTTCAAAATTTGACTGCCTGTCATCTGAAGACTGTTCAAGTGCTCTTCTGCGTGGACACTTGAACTCTGCTGTTCTTTGAGCCTGGGCCAAATACAAGACTGCTTTCATTGGGAAGTTTCCTGCTGCATCATCGTCCTTGTGCTTCTTCAAGTTCTGCAACTCTGTGGCCTTGCATCCTTTAAGTCACCAAGGATTCATCCTGCATCCAAGCTAGAAGGAATCTTCCTTGAAGAGAAGGAGCCACTTCCCTGCATCCTCAGGCACCTCTACGACGATGACCAGTTTGCTGATCCTGTTGTCCCATGGACCTCGCCCAGCTCTGCAACACAGGTAGTGGTTTGTTTGCTCTCCAGCAGCCTGACCAGTCTTCCCTGCAACTGGGGTGACTGTAATCCCTCTCCAGCCAACGTGAACTGCCATTACCAAGGCTTGTTGGTTCTCTTCATGAAAGATCTTCAAGCTCCAAGAAGCGTCTGCCTCCAGCATCGCACAGCACCAAGAGCAGAGTCGGGCCTGCATCCTCTGCATCGTGGACCATTATCTACTGTGTGCTGCCAAGGTTTCCCTGCGACTCCCTGTGCCCTTTGCCAGAGGATCCTTGAGGGGGCTCCACTGATTCCTGCTGGCTCTCCTGCGTGCTGAGGGCTGGCCCTGACGTACCCTTGCTGGGTTAGTCCCACAGACCTTGCTGGTCTGCAACACTTCATCTTCTCTGCAGTCCGTTATTTGCGTTTCCCAAGGCTTGTTTTGGTGCTGCCGCCCACTGACTCTCCTGCACTCCTCGACCGACGTGGAACAGCTCGTAGAAGCCTCCTGTGCTCCTGCATAGTCGCCTGGGCTCCACACCTGCTGCTTCAACCTCACCGTGCTACAGCAAGAACCTCCGACAAGGGCTCATATTGTGCTCCTGTGCCTCCTGGTCACCTCTGGGTGGTTTGGACTCTGTCCCCTCTGCTTTCAAGTTCTTCGTGTCTGGATTCCACGTCCTGGTTCAACCGGCTTTGTCCACAAGACTCTGTAACTGCTGATCTTCAACAAACCTCCATTAGCTTCTCCAACCTTCCTTGATCCAAGTAGTTCCTTCGGGGTCCTTTGGGAAGGGTCCTAAAACTGTAAAAATCCAACTGCAACTTACCCTGTGTTATCCTATGGACGTTTGACCCAGTGTAACCACTCTGCACCCGGGCGCCTTGGGGTCCCTGGCTACTCACCTTGGGTGGTTCCGTGACTCCCCTGTGGTCCTCCATCCTTGGGTACTAGTCCTTTGTTGGTACTTATTTCACATCCCACTATTTTAGTGTATGGTTTGGCCCCCCTGCTTGGGCCCTATGTGTTTTCTTATGCTACTTACCTATTTCTGAAGGATTCCTTGTGTGTAGTTGATATCTCCGGATAGGAGATATACCAAGTTAGTGTCTAGTGAATGTTAATAAATACAAAGTATTTTTTATACTTACCTAGTGTGGTCCTTTCTTGTGTGAAAAGCTTACTGATTGGCTATAGTGGTAAATGTACCTGCTTTACACCCTCCTAAATAAGCCTTAGCTGCTCTCCACACCTACCACTTGAGAGCTCTAGTTTTCAGGGACCTAAACACTATCACTAAGGGTTGCCTTGACTCAGTGCACAGTTCCTTACCATAGGTGGACACTACATACTGAGTCAGCCTCCTACAGCTGGCCTCCAGGATTTTACTTGCCTTCTTCATGTATTCACGCATACGTGAACACAGGCCCGGAACATAGTCTACAATGTCTTGCTTGGGAGGTTTGAGAGGCTGCTCTCAGCCCTCCTCCACTAGACAAAGTGAACCCCTAACTGGATGTCCAAACATACGTTCAAATGGACTGTAGCCCACTCCCTTCTGTGGAGCCTCTCTATAGACAAAATGAAGGCAAGGTTATAGGACATCCCATCTCCTCCTGAGCTTGTCAAATATTCCCATAATCATACCTTTGAGGGTTTTGTTGAATCTTTCAACCAACCCATTGCACTGTGGATGGTAAAGAGTGGTAAATTAGTAATTTTCTTCACACTCTTTCCACGGCTTTCAGGTAGCCAGACATGAAGTTTGCACCTGTGTCTGACACCACCTCCTTAGGAAAACCCACTCAGGAAAAGAATCCTAAGAGGGCTCTGGCCACTGCATGAGCTGTAGCGGCGCTAAGGGGAATAGCTTCTGGGTATCTGGTGGCATGGTACCACCACCAGGATATAACTGTTCCCAGATGCTGTTGGAGGGTGTAGGGGACCAACTATATCAATCCCTACCCTCTCAAAGGGAACCCCAACCACTGGTAGTGGAGTTAAGGGGCCTTTGTAGTGCTACCTGACTACCCACTGCCTTGGCAAGTAACAGAGGAGCGACAAAAATCATTTGTGTCTTCAGACATGTGGGGCCAGAGAAAGTGTGGAACAAGCCTGTCCCAAATTTTGCTTTGATCAAGGTGTCCAGCAAGGGGTGTGTTGTGCCAGGGTTGAGAGGAATTCCCTAAACTTCTGAGGAACAACCAACCTCCTGGTGGCACCAGGCTTGGGGTCCCTAGTCTCAGAATAAAGGAGTCCATCTTTCCAGTACACCTTATGGGTCCCACTGACATCCCCTGCTTCTGTGCAGCTTGCTTTCTGAGGCTCTCAAGAGAGGAGCAGTATTTCTGCTCCAGACTCAGTTCCTCCCTGGAGGTTTCCCTTGATCCCAGCAGCTCTGCCGTATCAGGCCCAAGCTCCTCTGGCCAGTTCCCTCCCCAGGGGCAAGATCATCTTCCTGAGAAGACTGGTCCTCACATGAAGTTGGGGATAGGATAATTTCTTATCCTTCCTACCTCTCTTCTTGGTAGCAGTTTGGGCCATTATTTCAGGCTCCACTGCCCTTTGATCTCCATTTCTTGGCCTGTGCTGTAGTTGCCACAAAACACTGTCAGAGATACCAAGTATGGCTGCATGAGTCCTTAATTCCACTCCAGCGCATGCTGAAGTCTCCAAACCATTGCCCATAAGACACTCTACTGGAATGTTTGAGGATACCACAACCTTTTTAGGGCCAGTAAACCCCCTTAGCCTGCCCATGGGTGGCACTTTGTGATATTATCAGCATTGGTCACTTGGTAAGTGTGCCCAAGTAAAATTTGCTCAGATGACACCAGTTTTTCAGCCACAATGGTGACAACGGCACCTGTGTCCCTGTAAGCTTCTGCTTCAATACCATTAACGAGGGGATGCTGCCTGTATTTCCTCATATTAGGAGGCCAGGCAGCTAAATTGGCATAGTCAATGCCACCCTCTGATACCAGGACCACCTCAGTGCTTGTTGTGACTAGGACAGAGCCCACTGCAGTACCCAAGGTGAACCAAACAGCTACACCCTTGGAGGTATTACTGCTACCAGTGCTACTACTAGGGGCACTAGGGTAAGTGGTAGCAGTATTGATGCCTTTCTTAGGACATAAATCTTCTGATGACGTATGTCCCTTAGTCTTAAAAGCAAAGCACCAAGGTTTCTTGTTGTTATTATTGTAAGAGTGAGAGGAGGATTTGGACCCACCCCAAGAAGAAGATTTTTGTGGGCCTGAAGAAGACTCTTTCTGTTTGTCTTTATCTTTAGGTTTCTCCCCATCCTTCTCTTGGCACTTAGAATTATTCTTTTTCTTCTGGTCATCCCCACTATGAGACATGTTGCTCACCCTGGTGCGGACCCATTTGTCTGCCTTTTTTCCCAATTCCTGAGGAGAGGTCAAATCAGAGTCCACCAGGTATTGGTGCAGTTTTTCAGATGCACAGTTTATAAGGATGTGCTCTCTCATGATCAAATTCTACAGCCCATCATAGTAATGTATATTACTACCATGTAATCAGCCTTCCTAAGCCTTTACTGGGCAGTCTATCAAATCAACACAGTCTTGTGAAGTGGCTTTCCGAGTATGTCTGAATTTAATCTTGTATTCTTCACAGGTAAGCCCTAACCCTTCAATACGTGTCTCTTTCAAGATCTTATAGTTGACTGTATCCTCTTTTCTAAGTGCCAAATGTTTGTCTCTACCTTTGTTTGCAAAAGAGAGCCACGGGATAGCTGCCAATTGCCTCTGGGGGACCTTTTGGATTTTACAGGCCCTCCCCAGTGCAGTAATTCACTTGTGGATGTTATCCCCAGTTTTATAAAGAGGGACTATCCTGCTAAGATTCCTAATGTCAAAGTGTTCCTCCCTGACTCTGGAGTCTCTTGTGCTGTCACCATGGGATTCTAACTGCAAATTCTTAATTTCTCTCTCAATCTCTAGGGATTCCCTATCAAGAGCCAGCTGCTCTCTGATCAGTTTGAGTGTTGCTTTCTCAAATCTGAGCATGCTGTACCCTCTATCTAAAGCTTCCCCCTCTAAGTTAGAGTGGATGGACCCAACATGGGATGCTGAGGAGAGTGAGGATGAGGATGAATAGGACCCTTTCCTCATAGGAGTCCTCTGTACCAACCCAGGGGGAGAGAAAATGGGCCTACTAGTGTGACACCCTTCTGTACCATCAGTTCCTCCCTCTACAGGTATAGGGTTGTCCAGGGTAATCTCTTCTGATTCCTCCTGGCCATGTCCAGAGACAGAGCCAACAATACTAAGCACCTCCTACTCTTGTCCTGTAGGGCCACTCTCCCCACCAAGGTCTCCCTGATCTAAGTGTCTCCCAGGATTCTGGAGGTCATCTTGACAGAGTATCTCTAAGAGATAAGCCCTTGTAGGATTTCGACCTGTGTTGAGTTTCCTAGTCTTACACAGGACCCTAATTTCCTGGAACCCAAGGGCATTGTACCCAGACCCCTGAGTCTGGCTTGGTTACCTATAACTAGACATGGTACTAGTGTAGTGTACGTGTATCGACCCTACCTAGTAATTTAAACTTCCCAGGGGATTGGAGAAAGGACCATGCTAAACCCCTGACTCAACCCAAAAGTTTAGCAAACTGATACTACCTATCCAGTATAGGGTAATCCCTAATTAGTAGTGGTTTCTTATAGAAACCTCACAGATGACAAAGTGGTAAAGCAATGCAAGTCTTTATCCAAACTGCTGACCAACATTGTAGGAGGCTGGCTCAGTATATGGTGTGCACCAATTGTTGAGGCACTGTGCACTGAGTCCAGGTAACCCTTAGTGATAGTAGTAGTTGTGAGAAGTTGGCCTGGCATATGCTGTCCACTAATTATAGTGGGCACCTTGCACCAGTCCAAACAACCCCTTATTGGAGATAGGTTAAAGACAACCTTTATTGAAAGCTATCCTAGTGGTAGCTATGGAGAGCAGCCTTCAGGCTAAGTCTTGAAGGAATGTAAAGCAGCTTGTTTTACCAGTCTATAATCTCTTGAGTGATCAAATGAAAGAGCACCACACCAGGTATATATTCAAAATATATGTATTTATTGCTAAACACACCCCTCTAGTCTCTTTATGAGGCTAGAGTTCGAAGTACACAAGTTATAAGTTATTTAAACACAGTAATAGCACAAGGGGCGTACCAAACCATATACCAATAAAGAGGTATAAGAACCACGACTGAACTAGACACTAGGCCTAGAGCCTCTAGAAGTGCTTGGACCACAAGGAACCACCCAAGGTAGTGACACAGGGGACCCACGGGGACTCGTGCAGTGTAAATACACAACCGCGATACGCCGTTAACTTCTATGGAGAAAGTCGCGATCAGGAAATTAAAGAAAAGGGACACTTAAAGGAGGACTTGGAGCAAACCCTTTGAGAACTAGGTCGTTCTAGAGTCTCTACCCACGGGAGCACCGGAGTACTCGTGTTACCTCACCCAGGAAGCCGGGTGCATAGGTGCCTTTCGGGGTCGGGTTTCGTCGTCGATTTGAAAGGCGATCTGCTGCAAAGTGCTGCTGGCGACCAAGTGGAAAGTGTCCGGGTGGATCCAAGAGTGGATCGGAGATCTGAAGAACCTGAAAGCAGAGGGGACAGAGTCTGGGTCACTAGCCAGTGACCAGGAAGGCG
Organism: Calotriton arnoldi; assembly: GCA_963921515.1. NCBI lineage: Eukaryota > Metazoa > Chordata > Amphibia > Caudata > Salamandridae > Calotriton > Calotriton arnoldi. Next base: position 26,024 of record CAWUFW010021412.1, on the reverse strand, counting down.
ATGGACAGATGCCCACCGATGTTGAGTGCTTCAGGTGCGTTGACGTCGTCTTGACTCTTCAGCCACGAGGTCCAGGAGGCGTTGTCGGCAACCAGGAGCAGGATTCGGGCTGGTACACGATGTCTGTCGAGTGCTGAGGTGTCGGCGACCGGATTGGACCCAACAAGCCTTGGCAACGGCAAGTCTCGATGAAGATGAAGATCGTCGATGGTGCAGACCAGCAAGGTCTGGGGAACTCACCCAGCGAGGGTAAGTGAGGGCAGGCCTGGAGCAACCAGGATGCCCAAGAAAAAAAAGATTGGCCTTCGTGAAGGGCTACTAGCCAACGGGCTAGCGACCGCGAAGGAGCCTCGAGACGTCGCACGTGGATCTGGCTCACAGGACACTCGTGGAGTGGAGGCCAGTGATCTTCGGTGCAGTTGGTGCTGGAGGCTAGGGCTACTCGGAGCCCAAAGCACGACTTCGTGGGAGACCCAGAAGAGGATGCACTTGCAAATGTGCTCGGTGTCCAGGGGTCACGGTCTCACGTTACCCACGATAGCTACGGGCCTCAGCTTTGCTGGGGACTCAGGGTAGCCTCGGGAAGTCTGAGAATCCACCTCTGGTGATGCGAAGACTTCGGCGTCCGACAGGAGCTTCAGAAATGCAGACCGGACAGATGCGTCTTTGGTGCCTGCCAAGCAGGGGAGTCACTCCTTGACCCCAAGGGAGATTCTTCTGTCCTCTAATCTTGAGTAGAGCGTCGAAGGTCCAGGATTCTGTTTCAGAGTTTCGTCCAGGGATAATCTAAAGTCCTAAGGACTGGGTTCCTATACTTATACCAAGTTTAGGGGTTGGACTACTCTGTGGCCCCACCTATGGGTGGGTCAGGGCAGAGGGGTGGCTACACCCTTTCCCTTTGTCCAGTTCGCGCCAAAGCAGGGGCTGCAAGCCCCTGATCCGGTTTGAACTGGGAATGCACAGGGACACCAAATGTGCCCCCAGTGCAGGACTTCAAAGCACCCGAAAGTGCTCCCGCCCAGCCCCAATACACATTATCCTGTCTGGGGAGGTGGTCACACCTCCCTGGGACAGGAAACCTATTGTCCAGGCCTCCCCTGCCGGAGTTTCGTCCAGCAGCAGGAGGCCAGACTCGTGTCTGTGGCAGCAGCATCCATTTTGTGATGCCAGGGCTTTAGAAAGAAGTTACCGGGCTAGCCAGAGTTAACATGTCTTTCCCTCTAGAAGGGTGGAATGCTACCCCCGCCGCCAGAATTGGCGGGGGGTAGTATTCCAAGATGTTTGACACCAAACACGACATGTTTAGGTGCAGCCATTCCAAAGTTAGCATTTAACGCGAGGTTATAATGCGCTTAAGAGTATATGGTCAGGCTGCACTACAAACAGCATCAGAGAAGGGTCTCCGAACGCTGCAGAGGGGCCCTGCTCATGCAGGGGCACCCTCTCACATAGGAACCACGCACTCTGCCTTCAGGATTGATAAGGCCTGCCTTAGGAGTGACTTATAGGTTTATATGTGTGTATGTATTTAGTGATATAGGTAACCTATATCACAGTAAGGGGTGCATGCACCACCTTACCCAGGCTGCAGTAGCAGACCTGTGGTGTCAGTTTGGATGGCCTTCCAGGGGTGGCATAATACATGCTGCAGCCCCTGGTAGGCCTCTGAGGTACCTATGCCCTTGGTACATAGTATACCATATACTAGGGACTTATAAGGGCACTCCAGATTCCAATCAGTGATGTGCCTAAGGCACATGGAAACCATTTTAGAGAGGAAGCAGCTAGGCTGGGGTTCTGATTAGCAGGGCCCCAGCCAGACTAATGTCGAAAAACAGTGAAGCATCAGCAAAAGTGGGGGTACCCATGTGAAGCAGATCCTACTCTCCTACAGTAGTGGTCCCTGATAACCAAAGCTCTCAAGGGGGAACTGTGGAGAGCAGCTAAGGCTTATTCAGGAGGGAGTAAAGCGGGTACATTACCACTTAGTCAGTCAGTGAAGCTTACACACAAGAAAGAGCCACACCAGTGTGAGAAAAATACCTTGTATTTATTATACACCAACACTAAAACTACTTTGGTATATCTCCTACCCGAAGAAATCAATACACATAGAAATTTACTTCAAAACAGATAAAAAAGTGTAGAAAACACATGGGACCCTACGGGGAGGGTGGCAAACCATATACTAAGATAATGGAATGCGAGGTGAGTACCAAACCAAGACTAACACCCGAAGAAATAGGGACCAGGGGGAGCACGGAACCACCACAAGTAAGTAACTAAGTGTTGCTAGGCGTCCATTTGCAGAGGTGATCCCCTGGTTCACTATCCATAGGATAAAGTGGGAAAGTCACGGTTGTAGTTTTACGGATCCAGGACCCTTCCCGGAGGACCCTGAGGAAACCCTTTGGAAGCAGGAAGTTTGGAGGACCCCCCCACCCGTGGATACCCAGGGAACCAGGATACCTACACCAGGGAGCCCGGGTGCATAGGTGCGAAGTGGTGTTAGCACCACCCATTGACTTCAATGCGTAACATTGGATGTCTGGCTGCTACAGAGTCTCGTGGGCCAGGTCGGTGGAACCCAGATGTGGATTCCGGACGCGGAGGCCTGCAAAGAGAGGAGACAGAGTCCAAAACTGGGTAGAGGATGTGGCCTAATGGCTAGGGCGGTCAACCTCAAATTTGGGGACCCGGGTTCGAGTCTCGGAAATGACGCTCAACATCCTGTGATTCTGGGCAAATCACTTAATTTCCCCGTGCCTAACAAAAATGAATGTGTCCTTATGTAACACAACTGGTGCTCATGTAAAGTGCTCTGATACCTGATGCCTTTGGGTCAAGTTCGTGCTATATAAAACTCCGGGGGGAAAAAACACTTGGAGCTGTCCAGGAGGAGCAGGAGCACGATGCCAGCCCTTGTAGGGGGTACTTTTTTGTAGTACGGAGGTCTTGGAGATGCAGCTGTGGAGCCCAGGTGATGTTGCAGAAGCACAGGAGATGTCCATAAGCTGTCCCACATCAGTTGTCGAGATGCAGGAAGGACAGTGGCCGGCAGGACCACCAACATGCCTTGGCAAATGCAACAGACGTGTTGCACGAAGAGATGCTGTGTTGCAGACCAGCAAGGTCTGATGAATTCACCCAGCAAGGATAAGTCAGGACTGGCCCTCAGCACACAGGAGAGCCAGCAGAAATCAATGGAGACCCCAGGAGGACCCTCTGGCAGCAGGCACAGAGAGTCGTAGGTAGGCCTCAGCAGCACACAGAAGATGGATGCCCACGTCGCTGGTGAAGCAGGGAGGATGTCGCTCTTTGAGCTGTTAGATGCTGGAGGCTGGGGATTTCTGGAGCTTGAAGATCTTCGGTCAGGAGAGCCAACAAGCCTTGGCAACGGCAAATAGACTCGGTGCACAGGGATGCGGTTCCAGTCAGCTGGAGAGGGATTACAGTCTCCCAAGTTTGCAGGGAAGACTGGTCAGGCCTCTGGAGAGCCAAGAAACCACCACATGTGTTGTAGTGCCAGGAGGTATCTGTGGGACAGCAGGATCCACAAGTCTGTTGTCATCAACGAGGTGCCTGCGGATGCAGGGGAGGGACTCCTTCACTCCAAGGGATATTCCTTATTGCTATCTTGATGCAGGCAGAGGACTTGGTGACTCTGTAGGATGCACAGCAACTGAAGTTGCAGAACTTGGAAGATCATGGAGACGAAGTTGCAGTAGGAGTCTTCCTACCAGAGGCAGTCTTATCTTGGGTCCTGGCTCGGTTCCAGCAGCAAAGTTTCAGTGCCCAACAGCAGAAGAGTCTTACAATCTTCAGGGGAAGCCAGTCTGTTCTTGAAGACGAAGTCCAGACAAATCTAAGGGCCCACCCTTGGGGGAGCCTTAAGTAACCCAAAAAGGGAGTTGGTCTACATCTGCGGTGACTCACCTATCAGGAGGGGTCAGGGACACTACTCTGGTGGACTAACCAGTCAGATGCTCTCAGAGGCCTCTGCCCATCTAAGTTTCAAGATGGCAGAATCAAATGGCCACCTAGTGGGGCTCTGGGCACCTCCTAGGGGAGGAGCTGGACAGGGGGGGTGACACTTCCCTGTCCTATGTGTAGTTTTGCACCAGAGCAGGAGCCAAGGGCTCCTGGACTGGGCAAAACCGGTTTATGCATGGAGGGCACTAAATTTGCCCTTCAATTCAGTCTGGTGACGCTCGGAAGCACCGCACCCTACCTAATTTTAAAGGAGAGGTGGTCACACCTCTCCTTTGCAGGAAATCGTTTGTACAGCTTCCCCTGCCCGAGTTAGGCTTATCAGCAGTGTGGCAGAACAGTGTCTGAGGCTGGCAGCAGCGCGGGCTGGCAGGCAGTCCCTGTAAGGGTACACTGGTAGGGATGGGGAGGTCCTCTAAGGAGCCCCCAGTACACTGTATCATACAACTAACACTGGAATCAGTCTGGTTGCATGATTCCACCATGTTTGATACCAAACATGCCCAGGTTTGGGATAGCCATTATGTAGCTGGACATCTCAAAGTGCTAGTGTCCACTACATAGCTTAAAATGGCTGCCCCGCGCTTACAAATCCCAGAGAATGGCGTCCGGGGTTTGTAGGAGTACCTCTGCTCATGCAGGGGTACCCACACACTTAGAACCATGCACTCTGCCCTTGGACCAGAGGGCCTATCTTAGGGGTGACTTATAGGTTTAAAGTGCAGTGACCGGGATAAAAGGGAAACCTTATATCTAAAGTGAAGGGTGCATGCACCCTTTCACGGAGGCTGCCATGGCAGCTCTGCAGACTCGGTTTGCATGGGCTCCCACAGGTGGCACAATACATGCTGCAGCCCATGCAAGACCCTGGTGTACCAATGCCCTGGGTACCTTAATACCATATGCTGAGGACTTACAGTGGTACCCCAGCATGCCAATTGTGGAGTGTACCAAGTACTTTCCTGCAAATTTAGAGGAGAAAGCACTGCCGCTGGGTTCCTGGTTAGCAGGATCCCAGTGAACTACAGTTAAACACACTGACACCTGGCAAAAAGTGGGGGTATCTATGCCAGAAAGATCTTACTTTCCTACAGTGGTCTCCTGCATCCTGCTAGTGACACATGCCAGATGGCATATGCAGGCTCTGCAGTGGGACATGAAGTTCCAGTGAAGAAAGTGACCCGCTTGGGGCCACCCGGGTCACCACAGACCACCTCTCAGCCTTCCATACCGAATGAAGAGTCAGAGAAACAGTGGAGAATATACACCAATAATCGTTTATTAGTATACGCTCAGAGCGGGGTTCCATCTGCACAGTCTCGTAAGAGTACTACAGAGGGAACTGAGGAACAGTAAGCATAAAGATACATCTGAAAGAGACACACATTATGTACATTGCATGATTAGCTAAGAACACGCCCACAGTGGAATTTTCCAAACAGATGTGGCCGGACAGCGAAAGACAAAAAAAAGGTTTCTACTCTCATATCATATGTAGTCCAGGACACTCTCAAGGCCGTTCCATCCCGTGCTGCGATCAATCTACCAGACAGGTGGGAGAGGTTCTTTGTCTAGGGCAAACTATGCACTGGCACAAGCAGTTCTTTGTTACAGGAACTAAACTTAGCAAAGGGTATTTCTCGGAACAGGGAAGGATTAGTTTCGAACCTCACACAAAATGGAGTCTGAAAAAGAAAATGGCGCAGCGAATGCTAACTTATACATGGCATTACGAGAGCATCAATGAGCATAATCTAACACCAGTGGGCCCAGCATCTGGGGAATCTCTCCAACATGGTCCAGATCTCAGAGGAAGGGCACAGGATCTGCAGTGGTGGCTGACCAACCGCAATTTGGCCAGAGGCAGACCCCTCTTCCTTCCCCAACCATATCACACTGTAGTGACAGATGCTTCACCCCTGGGATGAGGCGGCCATCTGAGAGAGGTGGAGATCAGAGGACTCTGGTTTCCGGCAGAATCTTGCCTCCACATCAACTTGCTGGAACTCTGAGCAATTTGCTTGGCGTTGAAAGGTTTTCTTCCTTCCATCAAGGGAATGATGGTTCAGGTGTTAACAGACAACACCACCACCATGTGGTACTGCAACAAACAGGGTGGCTGGGGTCCTGTGACCTTTATTAAGAGGCACTTCATCTCTGGACATGGCTGGAACAGCAGGGCATATCCTTGGTGGTTCAACACCTGGCAGGTTCCCTGACCACCAGATCGGCCAAACTCAGCCGTCAATGCCTAGTGGATCTTGAAAGGCATCTCCATCCAGAGGTGGAGCAGGGTCTCTTTTCAAAAATGGGGAGCGCATTGGTTAGATCTGTTCACCTCGGCTGAGAATGTGTTATGTCAAAAGTTTTTCGCCCTGGAGTTTCCAAGGCGGCACTCGCTCGGCAACATTTTTCATCTCGAGTAGAGCTCAGGCCTCCTGTACGCCTGTCCGCCAATACCACTCCTGTCCAGAGTGCTCAAGAAGATAAGGAGCGACCGGGCCCAAGTCATTCTTGTGGCTCTGGATTTGGCACGGAGAATCTGGTATTTCGAGCTTCTCCAACTGAGCATCGATCCTCCGATCAGGCTGCCCCTTCGGGAGGATCTTCTGTCGCAGCAGCAGGAGAGGGTCCTCCACCTGAACCTGTCAACTCTACACCTTTTTGCATGGAGATTGAGAGGCAGCAGTTGACAACATTTGACCTTCCTCCCAAAGTCTGTGATGTGATTTTGGAAGCCAGATGTCAGACTGTGTATGCCTGCCGGTGGCAGAAATTTGTAGAATATTGTACAGAATGGTCTATTTATCCTCTTTCTGTTTCCCTCTCTCAAGTCCTTCTCTTTATTTTGACCCTTGTCCAGCAGGACTCTGCTCTTGGCACTCTTAAAGGGTACCTTTCGACCTTGTCTGCCTTCTCGAGGCTGCCAGATCAACCCTCTTTATTTAAGTCCCCTATTGTAAACAGGTTTCTTAAGAGGCTTGTACATATAGTCCCACCTGCCCCATTCATCATGCCTCAGTGGCACCTTTATTTGGTTCTCACCTTCCTGATGTGCGCTCCATTCGAACCTTTGCACAACTGCTCCCTCCGGCTGCTTTCCATCAAAACAGCCTTTCTAGTGGAAATAACGTCTGTCAGGAGGGCGAGCAAGGGCAAGCGAATTGCAGGCTCTGTCATCCAAGCCTCCTTAACTGACCAACTTCCCCGATAAGTTGGTGCTTCACACTAGGGTCTATTTCTTACTGAAACTGGTAACACCATTCCACTTGGGGCAATCAATCACCTTGCCTTCTTTTATGCTCCTCCGCACCCCTCTAAAGAGGAGGAGTGCCTCCACCATCTGGACCCCAAAAATGCGTTGTCGTTCTACCGTGACCGCACTAAAGAGAACCGGGTGGACGACCAACTCTTCATGGGGTACGTTGGATCAAAGAAAGGTAGTGCGGTGCAGAAGAGGACTATCTTGTGATGGGTTGTCCTCTGCATCAAAATTTGCTATGTTCTGGCAACGAAACAGCCTCCTGAAGGCTTAAGAGCTCATTCCACCAGAGCTAAGGCTGCGACCACAGAGTTGCCATGTGACGTTCCAGTCCTTGACATTTCTCAGGCAGCAACGTGGGCATCGCCGCACACGTTCACTAAACACCACTGCCTGGACAGTCAAGTCCTCAGGGACAGCCTTTTTGACCGCTCTGTCCTGCAGGACTTCCTGGTCTAAACTTGTCCACAGTCCCTCCTCAAGGAATGGTATAGCTGGGGTATCTATTCTAAGGTAAGGAATCGACAGCTAGATGTCTCTGTAAGATGGACAAGTTACTTACCTTCGGTAACGCCTTATCTGGTAGAGACAAAATCTAGCCATAAATTCCTTACCAACGCACCCATCCTCCCCGCACTGCAGACAGGTTTTTAGGGCCAGGGCAGATCCCTTCCTGCGAGGACGACTGTAGGAAAGTAGGATCTTTCTGGCATAGATACCCCCACTTTTTGCCTGGTGTCAGTGTGTTTTGACTGTAGTTCACTGGGATCCTGTTAACCAGGACCCTAGTGACAGTGCTGTCTCCTCTAAATCTGCTTGTAGTCCATTGTACACCCCACAGTTGGCATACTGGGGTACAACTGTAAGTCCCTAGTATATGGTACTGAGGTACCCAGGGCATTGGTATACCAGGGGACTCCCATGTGCCACCCATGGGATTCCATGCAAACTGTGTCTGCAGAGCTGCTAACGCAGTCTGAGTGAAATGGTGCATGTACCTTTCACTTTAGATATAAGGTTTTCATTATATCCTGGTCACTGCACTTTCAACCTATAAGCCACCCCTAAGGTAGGCTGTAGGAGGCTGGCTTAGTATATGGTGCACACTTATGTAAGTGATGCACCTTGCACTAATCCAGGCAACACTTTTGGTGAATTTACTGGTCTTTGATAACCATAGAAAGCTCTCAATGTAGTAGCTGTGGAGAGCAGCCTTCAGGCTTGTCTTGAAGGAGTGTTAAGCAGCTTGTTTTGCTAGTTTAATTTTATGATGTAAGTTAAATGAAAAGAATCACACAGTGTTTATATAAAAATACTTCTATTTATTACACAACGCTCTCTAACCCATTGGTATGTCTCCTACCTGAAGATATAAACACAATACACAACAATACTTCAAATGCAATAAGTTAAGTAGCACAAAACACAGTGGTCGCCAGGGGGAGACCAAACCATGTACTAAGAAAGTGGAATGCGAACTGCAGAAAAGGACAGGACTTGGACCAGAAGACCCAGAGGAGCTGGGGACACAAGCAACCACCCAAGGTAAGTACCCAGGAACATCACGGAGGCTGTGTGAAGAGTGGGAACACAACTGCGTGACCAATAGAAGTCAATGGAGAAGTCGCACTTGCAGTTTTGCAGAAGAAGGTCATTTCCCAGAGGACCCTGAAGAATTCCCTCGGAGGGTGGAAGGTTGGAGAGCCACCCCACCCGTGGATACCCTGGGAACCAGGTTACCTACACCAGGGATGCCAGGTGAATAGGGGTGAAGAGACGTCGGAAACCTCAATAGACGACAATGGAAGACTTGGAAGAAAGTGCCTTTGGAGAAAAAGGTTAAGAAGTCTGGTGGAATCCAAGGGTGGATTCTGGAGGTGAAGAACCTTTAAGCAGATTGGACAGAGTCTGTGGCGCTCAGGAGTGACCAGGCGGCACAGAAGAGCAATGCCCAACGATGTTGGAATGTTCAGGTAAGGCGACGGTGACCTTGTTGCTGCAGCTGTGAGGACCAGGCGATGCTGAGGAAGACCAGGATCCGTGCACGAGGTTTCCCACTTCGGATGTTGGGGGTCTAGGTGGTCGGTGTCCAACGGGAGCACCAACAAGCCGTGGTAGCTGCATCCTGTGTGGAGAATTAGGAAGGAACAACGTTGGGACCAGCAAGATCCAAGGGACTCACTAACAGCAGGAGAGTCAGAGCAGGCCCGAGCAACCAGAGGAGCCAACTGAAGCAGTAGAAGACCCTCAGGACGACCCACAGGCCTAAGGCACAGGAGTCGCAAGAAGACCTAGAGTAGTTCGCCAAGAATGAAGGCCCACTGTGCAAAGGATGCGGTTGTCATGATTCTGCCAATCACGTGTCCTTTAGTATTTTCTATTGCTTTTATCAGGGCTTGTTTATTGGTTTTGCCAGTGCTTATTGTTTGCACTGTCACTTGTTTGTACCAATGCTTGTTACAGACTGTTGTATTTTCTATTGCTTTTACCAGTGCTTGTTTATTGGTTTTGCCAGTGCTTATTGTTTGCACTGTCACTTGTTTGTACCAATGCTTGTTACAGACTGTTGCAGACTTTAAACTCATAGTCTGCTGCCCAAGGTCTATTGGCCCTTCTCAGCTCCAGTAGTTTACCTGAGAGCTGTCATCTGGAAACTTCTTGAGAAAGCCTTTAAATAGGAGCCACACCCTGTTCTCTTTGCTGGTTATTGAGAACTCTCAGTGTGAGCAGCAGCAGCAGATCTCCGGTTTCAGTGAGAAGATCTTTGACGACTTAATGCAGGTTGTAGATCCTTCCCTTGATCACCATCAGGTAGGAACGTTCCATTTTGTTTAGAGGAGCAACATGTTGATATTTGCATATTGACTCGAGCTCTCTTTGTCGAAGCAATTTATTGGGCATTTGTTTAATAGACTTTGGCACATCGCGCTGGAGCGCTTCTTTGGGCATTTGCATATTTGAATGTGGCACATCGCGCTGAAGCGCGTTTTTGGGCATTTGCATAATGAACATTGGCACATCGCGCTGAATCGCTTTTTGGGCATTTGCATCTTTGAATGTGACATAACTCGATGAAGCGCGTTTTTGGGCATTTGCATATTGAACATGGCACATCGCGCTGGAGTGCTTCTTGGGCATTTGCTTATTGACTTTGGCACAACGCGCTGAGGCGCTTTCTTGAACATTTGTATATTGAACGTGGCACAACGTGCTGAAGCGCTTTCTTGGGCATGTGCATAGATAATATTCACATTACAAGTTGAAACGAACCTTGCATTTGAAACCTGTTGTGCATTATAAAAACTCTTGTTGGAATTAGCGCTGTGATTCTTAACAGTGTTACATGCAAATCATAGTTTAAGAAAGAGACTGTGTAACAAAAGCTAATAGACTCTCTTATATGAAAGTGTGACTCGCTGGAGAGTCCATCTGCATTGGCATGGTTACTCTCAAGTCTATGTTCCACAGGAAAGTCCATCCCCTGTAGGGAAATGGACCACCTCAAAAATTTGGGATTTTTACCCTTCATTTGTGTGAGCAATAAGAGAGGCTTATGGTGTGTTAGAACAATGAAGTGAGTGCCAAACATGTATGGCCTCAACTTCTTCAAGGCCCAGCCCACAGCAAAGGCCTCCCTCTCAATAGCTGACCATCATTTCACCCTGGGGGCCAACCTTCTGCTTATAAAAGCTAGTGGTTGATCCTGGCCATCTGCATTAAGGGCCTGATTCTGATGCGGGTTGGAAAGCTTCCCGACCGAATCGGGAGAGTCCGACCGACGGAGTACGATGCATCCGGATGCTTCCAGATACGATTTGGTTGGACTCCCATTGACTTCAATGGGAGCATATGTTCCTAACCGCATCATAATTGGGCCCTGGGTCGGGAAGACACGTTCCCGATCCGATTTGGAAGGAGCAAATGCCATTAGGAGGCCTTCCTAACCGCATCAGAATCAGGCCCTAGGTGGGAATGCTTTCCTAACCGCATCAGAATCAGGCCCTAAGTTGTGACAATACTGCACCTACTCCTATCTCAGAAGCATCTGTCTGGACAATGAAGGTTTTGGAGTCATCAGGATGGGAGTAGAGTACATTGCCTTCTTCAGGTCTTCAAATGCCTTCTGACAATTAACTGTCCACCGAACTTTCTTAGGCATTCTTTTGAAGATGAGATCATTAAGGGGAGTGACTATAGACGCATAATCCAAAATAGACTTTTGCTCTCCAAAGGCTGAACTTGGCCTCCACCTACAAGATGGCTCGAGTACACAACCTTACTCTGCCCTATCTGGCACTGTGTGGCCTTGATAGTGAGGCCTGCCTTTTGCAGGGCCTCAAGTCTATTTCTGAGGTTGACCATGTGATATTCCCAGGTTGAGCTAAAGACAACAATATTGTCTAGATATGCTGTACTATAGGCTTTCAGACCTGTCAAGACTTTATTCACCAGCCTCTGAAATGTGGCAGGTGCATTCTTCAAGCCAAAATAAAGAATAAAGAATAAATTGATAAAACCCACTTGGGGTTGAAAATGTTGTTTTTGGCTTGGCATCCTCAGAGAGTCTGATTTGCCAGTAACAAGCAGTCAGGTCAAATGTACTGAGATACTTGGCAGAGGCCAGAGTTTCAATCAGCTCATCTGCCCTAGGAATTGGATGGGTATCAGTCCTAGTCACTACATTAAGTCCCCTGTAATCCACACAGAACCTCATCTCTCTCTTGCTATCCTGGGTGTGAGGTTTTGGCACAAAGACTACAGGACTAGCCCTTGTGCTATCTGAATGCTCAGTGATCCCCTAATCCAGCATCATTTGGACCTCAGTCCTGATGCAGTCTCTGACATGATCAGGCTGTCTGTAAATGTTGCTCTTTACAGGCAGGCTGTCACCAGTATCCACCTCATGGGTACACCAGGTGGTTTGAATAGGGGTCAGAGAAAAGAGACCAGAAAACTGACGGAGAACCTGTAGTCATTCAGCTTGCTGTTGACCAGTGAGGCTGTCTGCCAGGTCTGCTCCTTCTACTGATCCATCAACAGGGTCCTGAGAGAGGAGATCAGAGAGAGGGTCACTCTCTTCCTCCTGTTCCTCATCAGTGGCTATGAGCAAGCTCATGTCAGCCCTGTCAATAAAAGGTTTCAGGCGACTCACATGAAGTACCCTGTGGGGACTTCTTGGAGTACCTGGCTCAAGCAAATAGGTTACCTCACCTTTTTTCTCAAGTATTGTGTGGTGACCACTCCACTTGTCCTGAAGAGCTGCTGGGGCTACAGATTCCAATACCCACACTTTCAGTCCTGGCTGGTAAACAGTTATTACAGCCTTTTGGTCATTCCAAACTTTCTAAAGCTCCTTACTGGCCTCAGGGATTTTGCTGGCCTTCTTCATATTCTCAGCCATATGAGAATGTAGGCTAAGTAAATAGTCCACTATGTCATGCTTAGGGTATTTAAGAGGCTGCTCCCATCCCTCCTTAACAAGACACAACGGATCCCTAACTGGGTGTCCATACAGAAGTTCAAATGGGCTGTAGCCCAACCTCTTCTGAGGAACCTCTTTGTAAGAAAAGAGAAGGCAGGGTAGTAAAACATCCCATTTTCGCCTCAGCTTTTCTGGAAGTCCCATGATCATACCCTTCAGAGTCTTGCTGAATCTTTCAACAAGCCCATTGCACCGTGGATGAAAGGTTGTGGTAAACTTTTAGTTTACACCACACTCCTTCCACATAGCAGTGATGTAGCTAGACATTAAGTTAGTACCTCTGTCTGACAAGACCTCCTCAGTGAACCCAACTCTGGGAAAATATTCCCAGGAGTGCCCTGGCCACAACAGGAGCTGTAGTGGTCCTAAGGGGAATACCCTCTGGCTACCTAGTGGTATGGACCACCACCATTAGTATGTAACTATGTCCAGATTCTGTTGGAGGGTTTAAGGGACCTACAATGTTGATCCCTACCCTCTCAAAGGGAACCCCAACCACTGGAAGTGAAATTAAGGGGACCTTTGTAGTGCCACCTGACTTACCACTAACTTGGAAGGTGACACAGGAGTGACGAAACTCCTTGGTGTCTTCAGACAAGTGGGCCACTGAAAGGGACAAGCCTGTCCCAAGTCTTGGTTGGATGCCCTGCAAGGAGAATGTCATTTGCTAGGGACAATAGAACCCCCCCTGAATTTCTGAGGCATGATCAACCTCCTGGTGGCACCATGTTTGGAGTCTCTACTCTCAGAAAATAGGAGCCCATCTTCCCAATAGATCTTATGGGACCCACTGATATTCCCTGCCTCCTCAGCAGCAGCTTGCTGTCTGTGCTGTTCAAGAGAGGGGCAGGTTTTCTGCTCCAGACTCAAGTCTGCCCTGGAAGGTCCCCCTGCCCCGAAGAACTCTGCTGTGTGAGCCCCAAGTTCCTCTGGGGCAGTTCCTTCACAGGGGCTGAAGTCATCTCCCTCAGGAGACTGATCCTTACTGGGAGCCTGGGAAGAGGATAAATCTTTACCCTTCCTGCTCCTTCTCTTGGGAGCTGCCTGTTCAATTTTTTCGGGATCCAGGGTTTCCTCTTTGCCTAGTCTCTTGGCCTGAGCCCTAGTGACTGCAAAGGCACTGGCTGAGATGCCCATCATCTCTGCATGTGTCCTGAACTCCACCTCAGACTAGGCTGAAGTTTCTAAATTATTGCCCAACAGACAGTCCACAGGTAGGTCTGGGGAAACCACAACTCTTTTACGGCCACTTACCTGTCCTCAGCTGAGATTCACAATTGCCAAGGAATGATCAGTCCTGACATTGCTGGCATTGGTCACTTGGTAAATCTGACCAAGTAAGATATGTTCATGAGCCACAAGTTTCTCTGTCACCATGATGACACTGGCCCCTGTTTCCCTGTATGCCACAGCTTCTTGACCATTAATGAGTGGCTGTTATCTGTATTTGCCCAAGTTAGTGGGACTTACAAGTAAATTGGCAAGTTATATGCCACTGTCACAGACTAGAACAGTTCATTGACCGAATATCAATGAAAAAAATGTAAAAGACAAAAATATCGAGGAAAAAATATAGAATACAAAAATATTGACTGCCTTTACTTAAAAAGGTAAGTGCAAAAATACTGAGAAAAAAAGATTGTTTAAAATAATATAGTTGTATTAAATATCGATTTCTAAATATAGATAATTTAAAATATTAAAATAAATATATATTAAATACTAACATTAATTTATAAAAATAAAATATATTTAAATGTAAATTTTAGCAAATATAACAATTAAACTTACTTTTAAAAATGTAAACACATATATGAACATACATGTATATAAATAAACTAATATTTTAAATAATAATAAAATTCAAAAAATGGTAAATAATATAGTGTTATCAAAAATATATGAAAAACATAAAATATTAAAAAAAGGAAACCAATTTAATTTCAAATAAAAAGTAAACATACTTTTTTTAAATTTGATTATAAATAATTTACAAACAAAAAATATTGACATTTTTGAAATATTTTTATTATAATAAATCGAGCACATAATTATCTAAATTACAACCTAAAATAAATTATTAAATATTAAAATAAATACATATACATTTGCCACTACATTAGAAAAAGCATGTTTATACTAAATAAATATAAAAATATGTACTGCAGCCCAACACAACACAACAATAAAAAAATTATTTGCATTACACAAAATAAGATTTACTACTCAAACTACGATAAATATAAAATTAATTAAAATACAACATTGGAAAATTCTACAATTTACTATTCCCAGTACAATTAACACAATAATAAATATTCAAATTAACGGAAAAAAAATATTCCCACTCCAGGCAGTGCAACAGTAGGGAAAGTGTTGGATTGCGGAGGGGTAAAATTTACTCTTCCCACTCCAGTCAGTACAACAG
Organism: Calotriton arnoldi; assembly: GCA_963921515.1. NCBI lineage: Eukaryota > Metazoa > Chordata > Amphibia > Caudata > Salamandridae > Calotriton > Calotriton arnoldi. The sequence goes on along the minus strand of CAWUFW010021412.1, from coordinate 10,862 downwards.
TAGGAAAAGTGTGTGGATTGCGAAGGGGAAAAATGTAATATTCCCACTCCAGTCAGTGCAACTGTAGGGAAAGTGTTGGATTGAGGAGGGGAACATTTTAATATTCCCACTCCAGTCAGTGTAACAGTAGGGAAAGTGTTGGATTGCGGAGGGGTAAAATTTACTATTCCCACTCCAGTCAGTGCAACAATTGGGAAAGTGTTGGATTGTGGAGGAGTAAAATTTACTACTCCCCGCTCCAGTCAGTGCAACATTAAAAACAAGCAAAATATCTTACACAAAATGAAAATAATTTAAAAACAGTAAATAAATAAAAAAATATGTTAAATACAAAATAGAAATATATTTAATATTAAAAATGTAAAAGTAATTTACTTCCCACCTGATACCCCTACAAAACCCACAACCCACATCTAAATGTTAAAAATGTACTTGCACAATTAACATGATTATTTATCAATTAAATAAATATTATTTTTGAAAATCTAAATCTAAATTCATTAAAATTAATTAACTTCTCACCCTTTACCCGTATAAACTCCACAACCCAAGCCTAAAATTAAACTAAAAAAAATAATTAATAACACAATTAAATTAATTAATTTACAATGAAATAATTATGAGTATTTTACAAGAAATTAACAAATTAAATACAATAGTTTACTCCCCACCCTTTACCCCTATAAACCCCACAACCCAAACCTAAAAAACATTTAATTAAACAATTAACAATATTAATTATCAAGTAATTAATTAATATTTATTAACAAGTAATTATTCATTTTTTAAAACAAATTACTTCCCACCCTTTACGCCTATAAACCCCACGACCCACACCTAAAAAAATAATTACACAATTAACATAATTAATTATCAATTATTTAATTAATATCAATTAACAGCTAATTATCAATAAATTAAAAATAAATTACTTCCCACCCTTTACCCCTAAAACCCCACAACCCACACCTAAAATAAATTAGTACACAATTAACATAATTAATTATCAATTAATTATTATTAATTTACAAGGAATTATTAATTAAAAATAAATTACTTTCCACCCTTTACCCCTATAAATGCCACAACCCGCAAAAAACATTTACATGAAAGAAATGTATAACATAATTAACAAAATTAAATATCAATTAAATAAATAATATTAATTAGAAAATAATCATGAATTTATTATAATTAAATTACTTCCCACCCTATACCCCTATAAACCCACAACCCGCTACAGAACTAAAAAACACAAATTTAATGAAATTAAATTTCATAATTACTAAAAATATAACTAATATAGTAAGAAACATAAACAATAATTAAACAAAAAAATAATGTCATATACATTTAAAATATATACTAAAAAACATAACAATAATTAAACAATATTTTAAACAACTATAAGGCCCATTACGATACCGGGCGTAAAAAAATCCGCCACCCATGAAAGCGGCAAAAATCCGCCCGCATACACCGTCTGAATACCGACCCAGCAATCATGATGACCCGAACCAAAAACCGCCAGCGGCGGAAAAAAACCACAAAATACCGCCCGCCCTTGCCCGAGTCGGAGTCAAACCGCCCGCCACGGACGGAAAGACGCACGACAACACAAAACCGCCCGCCCTCACGGTCGAGACACCGCACGTGAAATTACGATCGCACCGACATGAGCGCGGAAAAACAACAAATACACCGCCCGCCAGCGTAAACAACACCGGAGAAAATGGACACGGCAGAAGCCATGGCGGGCACGTCCCTGCACAGAAACAGCCGCGGACTCAAACAAACACACACAACATGGCAAACAAGTCCACACAGCAACCCACGCACAAATACACAGACAAAGTACACATCCCGAAAACACACCACCCCTGGACAAACAAATAAACCACAAAGCCCAGAACACCAGCCACAACACACCTGAAAACAACAGACCATCAGGACACACCCAAACAGGTAAGTACAAAAGCAGCCCCTCCACAGACCACAACCCCTTGCAACATTGCAAAGCAGAGAGGAGAGGAGAGGACACAGTGACACAGCAAGGACAGCAGCACACCACAGATACGCACACATCACACCCACCACCACCACCACCACCAAACACCGGCACCACAAACCCCCTGCACATCACACATCACACACCGCACCAGCACCACAAACACCATGGCATCACACAGAATGCCCAAGTTCACTTCCACTGAGCTGGCGGTCATGGTCGACGAGATCGTCAAGGTGCACACACAAATCTATGGCAACCAGGTCCAGCACACACCACTAGCCACCAGAAACAGAATGTGGAACAGAATTGTAGACCAGGTCAATGCAGTCGGGACCGTACCCAGAAACAGAGGATGTAGGAAGGTGGAATCTGACTATATGGTTGCCCCCACTTTTTTTATGGTGTTTTGCTGGTTTATGACTTAGTTGGACTGGGACCCTGCTATTCAGGGCCCCAGTCTATCTGCTCTCTCTAAACGACATGGAGTGCACTCTAGGTGCACTAGTGATTGGATACTGTGGTGCCTTATGAGTCCCTAGTATATGGTACCTTAGGTGCCAAGGGCATAGGTACTTCACAGGCCTACCAGGGGCTGCAGCATGTGTTATGCCACCCTTGGGAAGCAGTCTAAATCTGACACCACAGGCCTGCTACTGCAGCCTGGGTGAGGTGGTGCTAGCACCCCTCACTGAGATATAGGTTTCCTATATCTCTCCTGCACACACATATAAACCTATCAGTCACCCCTAAGGCAGGCCCTATCAATCCTGAGGGCAGGGTGCGTGGCTTCTATGTGAGGGGGTGCCTCTGCATGAGCAGGGCCCCTCTGCAGTTCTCAGAGTCCATTCTCTGGTGCTGTTTGTGGATGCGGTTAAACCATATAATATTTAAGTGCATTATATCCTCGCGGTAAATGCTAACTTTGGAATGGCTGCATCAAAACATGTCGTGTTTGGTGTCAAACATCTTGGAATACTACCCCCCCGCCAATCTTGGCGGCGGGGGTAGCATTCCACCCTTCTAGAGGGATAAGACATGTACCTGCTGTGGAAACGCGGTAGAATCCTAAAGAGCCCTGGCATCACAAAATGGATGCCACCAGTCACAGACACTGGGCTGCCCTCCTGCTGATGACCGAAACTCGCAGTGGAGGAAGCCCAACAATAGGCATCCTGTCACAGGGAGGTGTAACCACCTTCCAGACAGGGTTTAGTGTATTGGGGCTGGGTGGGTGCACTCTTAGAGTGCTTTGAAGTCCTGCACTGGGGGAGCAGAAGGCTCCTCTGTGCATATGCCAGTTCAAACCAGCTCAGGGGCTACCTGCCCCTGCTCTGGCGCGAAACTGGACAAAGGGAAGTGGGTGTAGCCACCCCCTCCCTTGACCCTCCCATAGGTGGGGTCATAGAGCTAGTCCATCCCCTCTTTTTAGTATAAGAGGGGGAACCTTGCCATTGCAAAGCAGATAACCCCTGGACGACGCTCTACAGAAGAATCCTGGCCCTTCGACGTTCCACTACCTTTGGAAGACAGAAGAATCTCCTTGGAGTCAAGGAGTGACTCCCCTGCTTGGCAGGCACCAAAAACGACAACGACGGTCGCAAACTACGCCGCTCCCGCCGGAGTCCGAAGTCCCTGCAGCCCAAGAAGTGGATTTCCTGACCTCTCCCAGGCCATCGTGAGTCCCCAGCGAAGCTGAGGCAAGTGGACCCCACGAGTAACGAGGAACCGCGACCCCTGGGTACCGTGCACTATTGTCGAGTGCAACCCCTTCACAACGTTCTACGAACTTGTGCTTTGGACCACGTGTGGTCCCGACCTCCAGCAGGAATCCCTCCGAAGATCAGAGGCCTACACCATCCCGAGTGACCGTGGGCCCCTGTTGAGTGATTCCGCCCGAGGTGTCTTCGCGATCCCTTGCCCGCTGGCTTGTGGGTCCCCAGAAGACTTTTAAAGAAACCGAAGGGCTCCCCTGGTTGCTCCAGGTCTGCCCTGACTTACCCTCGCTGGGTGAGTTCCACAGACCTTGCTGGTCTGCGCCATCGACTTTTCTTCATCTCCCCGAGACTTGCGGCTGCCAAGGCTTGTTGGCTCCGATCGAGTTGCCGACACCGCAGTCAGCTGCAGACGTCGAGGGACACACCGAATCCAGCTCCTGGTTGTCGTCGACGCCTCCTGGACCACGTGGCTGAAGAGTCAAGGCACCTGCAACCGACCTGAAGCGTCCGACGACGGTGGGCATCCATCTTCCTTGCCCCGGGTCACTGCCAAGTGACTTTGAACACTGTCCCCTCTGCTTTCAGGTCATCCTTCTTCAGAATCCAGGCTTGGATTCCACCGGACCCTTCTTCAGCTCCCGCAAGCAGCAAGTCTTCTTTGTTCGCCATTGAAAACGACGCCGCGACCCGACACCAAAGGACACCTGTGCACCCGGCTTCCCTGGGTGAGGTAACTCCAGCACTACGGTGCTCCTGTGGGTGTGGGCCCTAGAACTACTTACCCTGTAAGTGACTTGCTTGTCTCCCGAAGTATCCTAAAACTCTTTATTTCCAACCGCGACTTGCCCCATTGAAGTCAACGGCGATCCGCGCCTGTGTATCCACACTGCACGCGGCCCCCGTGGGTCCTTTACTTACCTGCCTTGGGTGGTTTCGTGAGGCCCCTGCACTTCTGAAGGCCCTAGGCCTTGTCTCCCTGCAAGTCGTTGTTTCTAAGTCTCTTACTTAGTATATGGTCTGGTACGCCCCTAGGGCCCCAGCCATATTTTGTGCTTAACTTATTGTGAAACGTTGATTTGTGCATATGTTTGTCTTCTAATCTCATAAAGAGATTAGTAGAGAGTTATTTAGAAATAAATACATATATATTTGATATATATACCTGTGTGGTGTCTTTTCATTTGGTGATTCAAGAGATTATATGGTAAAACAAGCTGCTTTACATTCCTCCGAGACTTAGCCTGAAGGCTGCTCTCCACAGCTACCACTAGGATAGCTTTCTTTAAAAGGTTGTCTTAAACCTATCTACCATAAGAGTCGATTTGCCCTGGTGCAAGGTGTCCACTTTAATTAGTGAACAGCATATACCAGGCCAAGTTCTCACATTGGTGGGCAGCGTGTGGGATTCCAGCTTGCCATTGTTTTACCAGAAAATCTCTATTTGAATTACTAACTGAAAACCATTATAGGTACTCAAGGTACATATAAAGTCAAGCTTAGTATCAATAAGTTCTACTGAACTTAGAGCTGTGTGCCAAGGGATAGCACACCCTTTCCACAGCTCAAGCTAGGATCAGTAGGCCACAAACTAGTGTAGGTAGTACAACACTGCACAACACTAGAATGTCCTTAAAGGGTGGACCCAGTGGATCCACTCAGCCTCAGTATAAGGACATGGCTTTCTCTGACTTGAGAGCCATGTGTGTTGACAGACACCTGAGGATAGGACAGAGTCCCTCAACACTCCACCTGATAGATCTGCTGACAGCAGATGACCTTAGATTGGCTCTAGGAGCTAAAGGGTTTGAATCAGTGGGTGGGTCAGTCATAGTATCTGGGTCAGATGATGAAAATCAGAATGACCAAGACTCTGTGATTGAAGGGCCAGGCTCCAAGGGGCCTGAAAAGGACAGAGGAATTCTCCATAAGAGAACTGACAGAGAGGAGGAGAGGCACAGATCCCCTTCCAGGGAATCTGACCACTCTTATCACTCTGGCAGAGAATTTGTCCAGCAGAGGAACTCATACTTTCCCTTAAGAGAGACCTCCTCTGAGAGAAGGTGCAAACTGCTCCAGTATGAGGAAGCCAGAGTGGCCCTCAGAACCAAGCAGTTGGCACTGGATAGGGAAGCCCTGGAGATCCAGAGAGCTTCTAGAAAAGAGGGGTTAGAACCCCTGGTGGCAGCAACAGTGTCCCTAGAGGCAGAGAATATGTCCCTGACCATAGGAACCTGAGCAAGGTTGTTCCTCCCTACCAGAGTGGGGATGATATCCACAAATGGATAACTGCTATGGAGAGGGCCTGTAGAGTACAGCAGGTCCCCCAAAAGCAGTGGGCAGCAATCTTGTGGCTCTCCTTTTCAGATAAAGGAAGAGACAAGCTCCTCACTGTTAGAGAGGAGGATGCTGATGATTATGAGGTCCTGAAGAGTGCACTGATAGATGGGTTTGGCTTAACCACTGAGCAGTACAGGTTGAAGTTCAGAGATACCCAGAAGGCACAGACTCAGGACTGGACTGACTTTGTAGATTGTGCAGCCAAGGCTCTGGAGGGTTGGCTGGTTGGCAGTAGGGTTACTGATTTCAAAGGATTTTATAATCTAATGATGAGAGAACAGATCCTTAATAATTGTCAAAACCAGCTTTTACACCAGTACCTGGTGGACTCTGATCTGACCTCTCCCCAAGAATTGGGAAAGAAGGCAGACAAATGGGTCAGAACCAGGGTAAGGCCTAAGAATCAGGGTGGTGACCACAAGAAAGATTCTACCAAGTCCCAAGAGAAAGGTGGGGATAAATCCAAGGATAAGTCCACTACAGGGCCCCAAAATTCCTCTTCTGGGGGTGGGTCCCAAACTCCTTCCTCTCCTGAAAAGAAACCCTATTGCCATGTCTGTAAAAAGCCTGGGCACTGGAAATCTGATCCCAGTTGTCCCAGGAATGGCAATAAAGAAAATGTTCCTCCAACAACTACTACCACCCCTCCTGGTACTACCAGTAGTAATCCTCCAGTTGGGAGTAGTGCACCCAAAAAGTTAGGTGCTTTTGCAAGAGGAACAGAGGTGGGCCCTAGTTTAGACAGGACCCCCTCAACAGACTCCTCAGATTCTGATGGTGGTGTAGGATATGCCACCTTTACCATGGGTCCCATAGCATTGGGCAGGTACAGATTGGAGCCAATAATTAATGGTCAGAAAGCTGTGGCATTTAGGGACACAGGGGCTAGTGTCACCATGGTGGCAGGGAAACTAGTCCCCCTCACCAGCTTTTACCTGAGTTTAAATACCAGGTGACCAACATTGATGGTGTCAGAACAGATCACCCCATGGCCATAGTCAATCTCAGCTGGGAGGGGGTCACAGGCCCAAAGAGAGTGGCAGTGTCCCCAACCTTACCTGTAGATTGCCTGATGGGCAATGATCTGGAAATTTCAGCCTGGGCTGAAATTGAACACCAAACCCATCTGAAGATGTTGGGTGTCCCTGTAAAGGTTAGTGGGGCTGTGATGGCCACAGCCCCAGCCCAAGATTTTGGAGAGATGGAGCCTGGAAGAATGGCCCACTCTCCCCCAGAAGAGAGCACAAGGGTTGAAGAAAAGTCTTCTTCCCTCCAGACAGTAGGTAAGGGTCAGCCTCCTCAGGGAACTGACCCTACCCCTAGTGAAGGAACTGCCACAGAGGTAGTCAGGCCTGGCCTGGCCACCCCCTGATGGCAGAGGACCCTTACAAGGTGGTACCCAGTCTGGAGCAGGTAACCTGCCCCTCTCTACCCTGCCTCAGTCAGCCCAGGGCTGCAGAGGTCAGGGAGGTCAGTGGACCCCCAGGGCCCCCTGTCCAGAGGAACCCCCCATCAGCAGATTAGGGGCACCCAGGCTAGTAGCCCTAGCCAGGTAGAAATTCCTCAACCCACTGAGGGATCCCCCATACCTTTATGTAGGGAACTCCCCCAGAAGGACTCTGTTAGGCAAGGGCAAACCTGGGACCAAAAGGTTCCAAACATGCCATGTCCCTCCAGTGTTCCACCCAAAGGGACCCAACCCCCGGCTGTAGGCAGTCAAAGGTTGACCCTTAGAGCAGAGTACCACTCAGTCATGGAAAGACAGGCATACATGGTGACCAGTGAGCTGAGAAAGCTGAGGCCAACATTCCTAGGGCCACACTTCCCTACTCAGACACCTCACCAGCCTGGTACTTTACCAAAGCACACCACAGGTAGTGATTCCCCATGGTGGAGACCCTCTCATACCCTTAGGGTGAGGGATTGCTTAGTGGACCATAAGACAGGGGGCAACCATGCTAGTGCAGGTGCTTCCTTATATGGCCACTTAGTCAATAAAGGCTCAACTGGCCAAGGTTAGCCTTATCTCCTTTCGTTTGGGGGGTTATGTAGGAAGGTGGAATCTGACTATATGGTTGCCCCCACTTTTTTTATGGTGTTTTGCTGGTTTATGACTTAGTTGGACTGGGACCCTGCTATTCAGGGCCCCAGTCTATCTGCTCTCTCTAAACGACATGGAGTGCACTCTAGGTGCACTAGTGATTGGATACTGTGGTGCCTTATGAGTCCCTAGTATATGGTACCTTAGGTGCCAAGGGCATAGGTACTTCACAGGCCTACCAGGGGCTGCAGCATGTGTTATGCCACCCTTGGGAAGCAGTCTAAATCTGACACCACAGGCCTGCTACTGCAGCCTGGGTGAGGTGGTGCTAGCACCCCTCACTGAGATATAGGTTTCCTATATCTCTCCTGCACACACATATAAACCTATCAGTCACCCCTAAGGCAGGCCCTATCAATCCTGAGGGCAGGGTGCGTGGCTTCTATGTGAGGGGTGCCTCTGCATGAGCAGGGCCCCTCTGCAGTTCTCAGAGTCCATTCTCTGGTGCTGTTTGTGGATGCGGTTAAACCATATAATATTTAAGTGCATTATATCCTCGCGGTAAATGCTAACTTTGGAATGGCTGCATCAAAACATGTCGTGTTTGGTGTCAAACATCTTGGAATACTACCCCCCGCCAATATTGGCGGCGGGGGTAGCATTCCACCCTTCTAGAGGGATAAGACATGTACCTGCTGTGGAAACGCGGTAGAATCCTAAAGAGCCCTGGCATCACAAAATGGATGCCACCAGTCACAGACACTGGGCTGCCCTCCTGCTGATGACCGAAACTCGCAGTGGAGGAAGCCCAACAATAGGCATCCTGTCACAGGGAGGTGTAACCACCTTCCAGACAGGGTTTAGTGTATTGGGGCTGGGTGGGTGCACTCTTAGAGTGCTTTGAAGTCCTGCACTGGGGGAGCAGAAGGCTCCTCTGTGCATATGCCAGTTCAAACCAGCTCAGGGGCTACCTGCCCCTGCTCTGGCGCGAAACTGGACAAAGGGAAGTGGGTGTAGCCACCCCTCCCTTGACCCTCCCATAGGTGGGGTCATAGAGCTAGTCCATCCCCTCTTTTAGTATAAGAGGGGAACCTTGCCATTGCAAAGCAGATAACCCCTGGACGACGCTCTACAGAAGAATCCTGGCCCTTCGACGTTCCACTACCTTTGGAAGACAGAAGAATCTCCCTTGGAGTCAAGGAGTGACTCCCCTGCTTGGCAGGCACCAAAACGACAACGACGGTCGCAAACTACGCCGCTCCCGCCGGAGTCCGAAGTCCCTGCAGCCCAAGAAGTGGATTTCCTGACCTCTCCCAGGCCATCGTGAGTCCCCAGCGAAGCTGAGGCAAGTGGACCCCACGAGTAACGAGGAACCGCGACCCCTGGGTACCGTGCACTATTGTCGAGTGCAACCCCTTCACAACGTTCTACGAACTTGTGCTTTGGACCACGTGTGGTCCCGACCTCCAGCAGGAATCCCTCCGAAGATCAGAGGCCTACACCATCCCGAGTGACCGTGGGCCCCTGTTGAGTGATTCCGCCCGAGGTGTCTTCGCGATCCCTTGCCCGCTGGCTTGTGGGTCCCCAGAAGACTTTTTAAAGAAACCGAAGGGCTCCCCTGGTTGCTCCAGGTCTGCCCTGACTTACCCTCGCTGGGTGAGTTCCACAGACCTTGCTGGTCTGCGCCATCGACTTTTCTTCATCTCCCCGAGACTTGCGGCTGCCAAGGCTTGTTGGCTCCGATCGAGTTGCCGACACCGCAGTCAGCTGCAGACGTCGAGGGACACACCGAATCCAGCTCCTGGTTGTCGTCGACGCCTCCTGGACCACGTGGCTGAAGAGTCAAGGCACCTGCAACCGACCTGAAGCGTCCGACGACGGTGGGCATCCATCTTCCTTGCCCCGGGTCACTGCCAAGTGACTTTGAACACTGTCCCCTCTGCTTTCAGGTCATCCTTCTTCAGAATCCAGGCTTGGATTCCACCGGACCCTTCTTCAGCTCCCGCAAGCAGCAAGTCTTCTTTGTTCGCCATTGAAAACGACGCCGCGACCCGACACCAAAGGACACCTGTGCACCCGGCTTCCCTGGGTGAGGTAACTCCAGCACTACGGTGCTCCTGTGGGTGTGGGCCCTAGAACTACTTACCCTGTAAGTGACTTGCTTGTAGGTTCTCCCGAAGTATCCTAAAACTCTTTATTTCCAACCGCGACTTGCCCCATTGAAGTCAACGGCGATCCGCGCCTGTGTATCCACACTGCACGCGGCCCCCGTGGGTCCTTTACTTACCTGCCTTGGGTGGTTTCGTGAGGCCCCTGCACTTCTGAAGGCCCTAGGCCTTGTCTCCCTGCAAGTCGTTGTTTCTAAGTCTCTTACTTAGTATATGGTCTGGTACGCCCCTAGGGCCCCAGCCATATTTTGTGCTTAACTTATTGTGAAACGTTGATTTGTGCATATGTTTGTCTTCTAATCTCATAAAGAGATTAGTAGAGAGTTATTTAGAAATAAATACATATATATTTGATATATATACCTGTGTGGTGTCTTTTCATTTGGTGATTCAAGAGATTATATGGTAAAACAAGCTGCTTTACATTCCTCCGAGACTTAGCCTGAAGGCTGCTCTCCACAGCTACCACTAGGATAGCTTTCTTTAAAAGGTTGTCTTAAACCTATCTACCATAAGAGTCGATTTGCCCTGGTGCAAGGTGTCCACTTTAATTAGTGAACAGCATATACCAGGCCAACTTCTCACAGAGG